>VTPC01006284.1:0-22947 GCA_011009095.1 Ignelater luminosus | reverse complement strand
AGCCAATTACAGAGAATTACAATAAATCTAAAATTATGTGCCGCGTAACAAAGTTAAAAACATATCAAACAAAAAATTGTAAACATCAGTAATAATACACAACAGAGAACAACAAATTAAAATACAAAAATTGAGCACAGCTGCTTGAATAGGACAAATACAACTGTATAAAATGTCATTCAAATAAAAGACATGGACTAGAATCTAAACACCAATGTCAATATATTTACTTGAATGAACAATGCGTATGGAGGGTACTACTATCACCTCTGTATTTAATTCAATTTAATAAATTCAACCAATTTTTATTTATGTAGCATAATGCTTATTGAAGTTTTTGGTTCTTCGAAAGTTTACAGAAAAAAATCACCAACAGTAAAATTTTAATATTCTTCCGTTTGCAGATTAAAAAGTAAAAGTTCCTACTGGTTATTTATGGCATTGTAGAAACCAGATAAACTATTATACCTCTCACATAAATAGCAAGAACTACCTGCCAATGACAAGGACAGTCAGTCAACCCCTATCGATTTTTGTTTAAGTAAAAGTATGAGAGCAGGACCGGCTTGGCTTAGCGATTAAACTTCAATCGCATTTTTCTCGGAAACTATGCAATTTTTACCTACCGTTTTTTATCGCAAATATATGTACTATCACACTGCTATCCACCTTTAAGAGGATACCATTTATTTCGGAATCACCCTGTATAAATAGATAATAAAATACTTTGTTGTTATTGAATTAAGATAAATTTGAAGCCCAGCCCTTCAACGGGAGGAGATTATGTTCCCTTCAGGAACTTGATTATCCAGAATAATTAATAATAGCAGGGAGCAGCGCACCCTGAACTGAACATCCCCACCCAGGGTGGTAATATGGGCGGGTGCTGCGACACCCCGAAGAAGCATTAGAAAATAAGCAGTCAAGTAGACAAGTGGTAGAAGTAGGAGATGAAGTGTAAATAGTTATTCCTAGAATAAAGCATACAACCCACCGGGTTTAACAACTGTTATTGTTGAACAAATGTAAATAATACATTATAAGTAAAAATTCTTTAAAATTATTTTTATAGTTGTATTCTTAAAGCAATACAAAGCAAGAAACCTTTAATTCTCACGAGTCACCATACTCGTTATTACTCAAAAAATATTTAAATTTCCAGCATCTGAAAGTGTCATAATTATACATAAATTTCTTATAGAATTAGGAGAGTTCTCTGGTATAACAGATTATCACTGTCTTTATCCTTACAGCAAAAAGTTTGAACATTTAATTTCTATATTTTACAGGAAATAGAGATTTTCTGAAAACAATCTTTTAGCGTAATCGATTTACAGGTTTACAAAAAAAATGGCAACAGCTTGAGGTCAAACTGCCATAAAATCATAACCTTAAAGCACATTAAGCGTCAATAAGATTCTACAAGCAGAGTTAATAGATAAACAGCCCGGTTTACAATACTCAAACTGTCATTCTGCCACAGCCATATACAACCCATTAACATCGTGAACGCTGTATACAATAATGCGGTTTTTAAATTTTTTTCATTACTGTGGTAACATCAAAATTATGTTACCATTATTGCAGGTTTTGAAACAAGCAGAAAAGTTTAGCAGTCTAACTGATAGCGTCAACATTATCTCTACTAACATAACCAACCTTTTTAATAATTGGTTTTCAATTTAGCATAATTCGAAACATGTTTGTATTTACATTGAGTTCTTTGAATAATTAATATCATGTTTTTATACTGATTAGAAGAGTTTATTTATCTTTTCTTTCTTTTTATATATTTATAGGCTCAGATTCTAAATATCATCACAATATTAATACAAAACTAAGAAGAATTCTTATTCTACTTTAAAAACACTTTTACATCGTACAAAGGCAATTCATGTACTAAACCCTGTTGTAACCTGCAACAACAGGAATAGACATGTTTGAGCCGCCTTACATGTAGGTCATTAGGCAGTTATATGTGGGTCAAAACAATCAAATAGTACTATTTTTATTGCATTATCAGTTTTCCAGTATTTTATCGTATTTTAAGTTTACCTACATTATGTTTTTAACGTCTTCCTACCCATATCCACACTCTAAAAGTAATTAATCTTTTATCTCGTATTTTGTCAGAAACTCAGAATCACTGACTACTGCAATACTTGCTTCTTATTCTAAAAGAATAGATATATTTTGGTTGTGAGATAATTCTTAGAACAAGTGTATTTATTATAATTTATGGCTAGCTTATTTTACGTAAAGTAATTTTTGTAACTATTTCCAACTTTTTTATCATTTAATTAAATGTTTATGTATTATTATTTATCATTTTTAAATAATAGAAAATTTGACTGCTATTGCTGTAGGATCTCTTTTCCCAAAGCATCTGGCAGTGCTGGTGATGTAATAACAAATAACAGACCCCGCACTAATACGCACTAAAAACTTTTAAAATTTTAGAAGTAGACAACCACATTATCTGACATATGCTAAATATATGCAGTGAAAATTCTACTAAACTAAAGTTAGTGAAAATGTAGTATTGGCGAGATCACTAAAACTAGCTCTAGCTTGATATGGCTATTTTCATTCCTGCAAGTAAAATATGCATTTGCATATAATTCCGGACCCTATAACTTACAAGTACCAAAACACGTTGTTTCCAATGCTTGATAAGCATAAGACGTGTTATCGGCTAAGAGTACGGACGTCTTATTAGAGTGGGATAGTTACAACTTTATACAAGATTTACATTGCACCGATAAACCATTTTTACTGTTGTTTAAAAGGAATTTGAAATGTCAATAGTGGAATCAAAGAGGCAGACGTCTAATATAATTGTAAGTATACATAGGTTGATCTACATTATACTTCTACGTGCAGTGGTTTTCGGTGGAAAGAGCAACAGAAATTGTTTTCCATGATAGGTCATTCACCTAGAATGGCATTAGTGCACAGTTATTAGTAAGCGCCGTGTTTCATTGAAAATATAAACTGCCTGAAAAATAAAATCATATGTGAAATGTTGCAGTCCCTTAATCTGATCTTGCTAATTTCCTATTCCTCATACATTAAGTTGTTACTTTAAAGTTAAACCGTTCTTTTTATAAGATTTGTTTTTATTCTGGAAGTTTTAACGTAATTGTAGAGAAGAATCATAAACAAATGAAAACTGATTCTCCCTTAATTAATTAAGCTAAAAATACAGATTCAGTGCGTTTGCTTGAAAATGTATAATGAACTTGATTGTGTTCATTTGCAATAAAATTAAAAATCACCACCGCTCGATTTGATGCCTCTATTACTTAAGGTGGAATAGATAATCATTATGTGGACCCTAAACCTTACCTTGGATACAAATACAAAAAATTAGCAAAAAAAGTAAATCTGCAAAATGTTGCTTATGAACGAAAACGGTGTATTTATTTAACCATTAAGCTTTTCTAAGAACAAAGTCAAATAAAATAAATTTAAAAAGGTCGTTTAATCTTTAATTTTCTATTCGTGTGAATTTTATTTCGTGAAAAAAGATTTAGGGACTTTTAGTGCTAAAAAAGCGACTTTTAAGATATCAGTTAGTGACTTCCGACGTGCTCGAGTTGGCAACACTGGTTGTTTCCAACTCTTGATAATCATAAGACGTGTGACACCCTGAGAGTTCGGACGTCTTATTAGAGTGGGATTGTTATAACTTTTTACAAGTTTTACATTGCGAGATAAATATTTTGTCTGTCGTTTAAAAAGGAATTTGAAATGTCAATAGTGGAATCAAAGAGGCAGACATCTAATATAATCGTAAGTAAAGGTTGATCTACGTATATACTTCTAGTTGCAGTGATTTTCAGTGGAAAGAGCAACAAAAGTTATTTTTCTGTGATAGGTCATTCACTTAGAATGGCATTAGTGCACAATTATCAGTGAGCGGCGCGTGTTATTAAATACTTTAATAAATAGTGTAATAAAAATAAAAGCTGCCTGAAAAAATAACATTAAGTAATTACTTTAGCCACTCTTCTTAAAACATTTGTTTTTATTCTGAAAGTTTTACTGTAAACAAGTGAAAACTTTATCTACCTTTACTGTAGTGTAAGTATTTTAAATATTACATTTTCGAATTCTTAACGTCTGAGGTTAAAATATTTATACTACATATATTAAAAAGACATCAGTGTTTTCATTTGTTTATGGTTATTTCCAATACCCTTTTCAATATCACGCCATGTTTTATTTTTAATTTTTCATATGGTTTGAAAATATTAAGCATTACACTTTTTGCGTAAGTATAATTGCTTTTAGTGCTATAATCCGATTAAACGATCTAGTAAGTTCGGCATGCTTTTCATAAAAATGTTCGTTTCCTCAAACTTTCTTATGGTGTGTAAATTCACATTTCGTTTCTAAATCTTCAATAATCTACCAGTACAGATTTTTTTTGCATATACTGCTGCTTATCTTAATATAAATAAATAAATAAATAATTCTTTTATTTTCGGTAGATCAATTTGCCGAAACAAATGATTAATATGCTAGTAAGTCTGATTAGTAAGTTCGAAAAAAGAAACAGCCCGCTTCTTTCTTATTAATAATTACAAACCATGATTTTCATCCTTTATTAACCTTTAGGTTATTTTAAGTTATTAATACAATACTTCAATTAATAAGAGATGAATAAAATGGCTTGTGATTGATAAGAGACATATTCTTCTATTCAGAAAATGCACATCGTCAACTTCTACCAATTTTCTAAGCTGTCAACGATATACAGGATAGAATCTATTAGATTTTCATGGTTTGTCCTACTATCCCAACAAAACAAAAATAAAAAGGCCCGATACTGGCTACATAGCATGCTGCCCTTAGTACCCTGTACTGGCACGATACTGGCAAACAGTAATGGGCCTGGTCATATAGGTCACACTGGCCAGAAGCAGAATCAATGCTTTACCAGTACTAATGCCTGCATCTTGCCATCAAGGGCCCCCATTACAGTGCCAGTAGGTTTACACAGTGATGGTTTTCTTCTGAAATAATCACACATTTTACCTTGACAATGACAGTAGTATGCCAGTACTAAAAAAATGACATTGCCCAAAGAAACAACGCTTGTGGCAAATTTTTGATTTTTAAATAAAACTTATTTTTAATTTTTTTAAATTTTAGCCATAAGCATCCTTTCTTCGGACAAGGTCACATATGCCCTTTATTAAGTTTTTGTTATTCCAAACTAAATCAATAAATAATAGAAGCATATAGTTTTATATAATTTATAATAAATATAAACACAAAAATCCTACTGTCTCCCCACAAATAAAAAAATGATCGTGCAAGCATTGACCATTATTTTTGTCCTTGTTTGGACTCATCCGTGGAGGATAATGACAGTCAATACTTGCCCGCTTCATGCTGGTAGTATACAAAGCTAGCACAACATTACCAGCATAAAAATACTAAGGCGCCATCTAATAGCAATGGCTCTACCTGCCGTTCTTATTAAAAAATTAAATATTTCCAAAATGGGAAATATAGAAAGAATTGTTCTAATTTTTAGTGTATTTTTATATATAATAAATAAACTTAATATTTGGCCGTTTGCTGGGTGCGCTGCTGTTCTTTGGTTACTATATATGTGACCAATGGTTGGCTGAGCTAAGACTGCCAATGCCGGCTTTGTAACGGTTACTAGACATGTGGCCAATGGCTGGCTGAGCTAAGGATGCTACTGCTAGCATTTATCACGGTTGCTATATATATATGTGGTCGAGCTAAGGCTGCCAGAGTGCCAGAGGAAGACCGTATACTGGCCGTTCTATGCATGTTTACTGGGATGTTATAATTTGGAATCCATCGTGGAAAATTATATACTTGCATACCTTTTTAGATACCCTCTATCTCGAAAACAATGCGTCTTCGAATATAAGTACTGTATCAGGCTCTTTTAAATAGATTTTATCAAAAGTCACGCTCTCAAATGTACCACACCGAAACATCTTGTAAATTTAAAATAAAAAACAAATCAAATTTGAATGGAATATTATGATATGATGTATTCAAGATGGCTGGAAATACTTTTTACCAACCAACTTTTACCAACGAAAACACATTGTTGTTACCGCAACTTTTATAATTTATTTATTGTATAAAATCATCAAATATCTTTCTATGACATATCTTTTAATTCAGTATATGGAAATTTATTGTCTTAATTGATTCTTTCCATATCTGAAAGCGTACTGCATGATAACTTTTTCTGTAAATATTATTCTTAATTCTGTTTTAGCAATATAGCATTCTCAAAGAGTTATGCTTATGAGAAAGTTCTGAGTTCGATTGCTCACAAAATTCATATGGCATATGTATACAACCTGTCACCTAGAAAACTGACTACTTATTTAGTCCAGGAAGTCTAGGGTTTTTTCGCAAACAATAGTATATTTCGATACAAGTGCGCTGTCACCCCATATTTCAGGCGTGAAACCGAAACGAGCGCAGGCCAAGTGTTAGAAAAAGGCAGAACACCTGAAAAGTGACAGCGCACGTGTATCGAACAAAACTTTTTGTAATCGTTTCCACAAAATGAGAACAAAATTAATTTACTGTGAATTTGAGATTAACCTTGATAGATGTCAAGTTAGATACATAAATGGAAAATAGTTAGTTATGCAGGGTGATCTAAAAACTCATTAGACAGATGATTTGGAGTAAAAAACCATAACACACGTATATCCGATTCTCAAGAGAGAAATAATATGTAGATGTAGTAGATAAAATGTTTGAAAAAGTATTTTTTGCACGACCGCCTGTAAAGTTGGCGCTTTACAACTCACTGTCAATGTTAAAAGTTGACAATTATAAACATTTGCAATTAATTTGTCGTATCGATGTCGTAATGAAATCAGTATGCGTTCCTATGATCTTGGCCAATTTCATTTCTTAATCTACCATTAATGATTTTTTTTTATTATTTTGTTTAAAATACGGTCGTGCAAAAAATATTGTAAACAACTCGAGTGTAAAGTGTGTTTTTTGAATGAATTCCTAGGGTTTATGGCACGAGTGCCAAGGGCTGTAATGAATCATTGGTCCCCTGTGGTGCGTCGTACGGTGAAAAGTATTCCTTACGAAATACAAGATAATTACATTTCCCACAAGAATGTTTATATTCATTTTCTTCCTATGTATTATAGTTTCCGAGATATTCACTAGCGCAAATCTGTAATTTTTGAAAAACTTTTTCCTTGCATGTTCACTAACTATAGTTCATCCAACCTTACGAGCTACTCGAAGTAATAGCGAGTGTACAAAAAGTCCCGTAATCGAGTCATCTTTGAATCGGAAACACGTGTCTGTTATAAGTAAAAGTATTATACAACGTGCTGGATAACACAAAGCGATGGATAAATTTATGTTTGGAAAACAATGGAAAACACTTTCAACATTTATTATAATAACTTATTGTTGCTAAATCTCAATAGCAACATACCCAAATAAATTTGTTTTATCTCGTTTATCCTTAAAAAGCATGCTAGGTGTTGAGATTCTTCGCCAAAAAATTGAAAATGTTTGAATCACTACTCTTCATACTTAAAGAATGTGACGTCAAATATTAATTGATCTAGGTTTGCGGTGGAAGCTAGCTGATGTGAGATAAAATACCGAAACGTACAAAAGAGGATCGTAAATTGAGTTCAATAACGATTTTTTTCTCCGCTAGAGGCGCTGTTGTTCCACGTCAAATTTGACAAGTGTAAACATTAGTTTATAGGTTGGAGGTTATTGGAATTTAAATTTTAGAAAAAAGTATATATCATTGTCCTTTATTCTTTACAATACATTTGTTGGTAGATGGCCAATAAAATACATTTCTTTTAAATGGTTCTTATTTTGTCTAAGCTTTCAAACAGGAAACGTGATATTCCACTTGGAAGTTACAAAGCATATTTATCTTTAGCAAATTTAGACAATCAGGAGCTTTTTAAATTTTAATGTGCCTTGAAACCCTAGAGAACCGTAGGATCGTCAAGGACCGATGCTTCAGGTGGATGCTTAACATTTACTTATCTCGAGAACGGCAAGTGCTGCCGCCATGAAACTTGCGTTATAGGGTAGGAACAGATCAAACCAAAAGATCATCCGTAATACTAATTCCTTTTTTCTTAACACCTTCTCAACCTCAAGGCCTGGCGACCGTTTAGACATAAGACTTTGGTGGTTGATGGCAAACGATTTTTTCAATGACTCAGGTACCAGCAATCGTTCTCTCTTTTTTTCTACCATCTTCTGGGTTTTGGAACTGGCGGTCGCACAGACGTGGGACTTTGGTCGTTGGTAGTGGACGATTAAGGAGGTTGGCTAGGTTCATCGAGGAGGATTGAGGAATGGAGCGCAATTCGAGTATCTATTACAATAAATTTAATAACGCACCTTTATTAAAATAAAAAAGTTAATTCTTTGAAAACCAATCAGCCGATTTGATTTTTTCAAACACCACTGCATTTTGGTATTGAACACCTTTAATTTGATGTGCCGCATGCCATATCATCCAATTTAAAATTTTAAACTTGGGGTGGCTGGAGCTTAAGGATACAATCTTAATCTAAAACTTTGTGCATAGTTGAATCCCACCCTCCCGGTATAAGAAAATGCTCTTGGAGTTATTTCGATATCTTTCTTGGTTTTAAGATATTCAGGGTGGGAAGTTTTAAAATGATTACTGTTTGTTTTATTTATAATGTATGAGTTGTTTATTAAGAAACTTTTACCTAGAGGTTCACTGAAATCAATAGAACTGTTTTTCAGTTACGTTTATTAACAACCATTTAATTTATTTAGTTTTATCATGATTGTTACATTTAATTATTATAATTTTACAGCTCCTTTTAGAACTCTCTCTTAAAAACTACTTCTTTTCTCTTCGATTAACTAAAAACAACTGCCCCTAAAAGGGCGTCTAATAGGAGGGGGTAGGCAATCCACCCTCACAATTAAAATTTAGGAACATGCTCCCCCCTTGAGGAGACTTCCTCAAAATACAACACAATCTTAAATAACTTATAAATAATTCATGCTCTTATTTAGCGCTCCACATGAGCAGTAAACATAAAATAATTGAGCATAAAATGTCCAAAATACATAAAGGTGGCGCATTGTCCTTAAACATACTTATTTTGCGCTTAATATATTGGCAAGGCGCACATTTTTGCAATAGAACGTTTGAATACTGCACCATTCGCACATTTAACACTTGCTACGCGCACTAAATTATCATTCGGGGATGGATACACTTCCGTCACTCGAGCTAGAGGCCATGTTAAGGGGCTCGTGTTTTCAGTTTTGAGTAGCACCAAATCACCCACTTTTAGTTGCTCAATTTGGCGCTCCTGCCAGCGACTCCTTCGCTGGTATTGTTGAAGAACCTCCGAAGAAAACCGCCACCAAAAGTGTTGAATTAATTGCTGCCTCCGCTGATAATTGTCGAGTCGGGAAGGCAGCTGGTCGACTAAGGAGGTGTCCGGAAGGCAAGAGGCACCTTTCCCAATTAGAAAGTGCATGGGAGTAAGGGCAGAAAAATCATTTGGGTCCTCTGAAATGGGAGTTAATGGACGGGAATTCAGGACCATTTTGATTTGTGCAAGTACGGTGCATAAATGCTCATAATTTAGTTTAGAATTTCCAATTATTTTATAAAGTATCGTTTTAACGGATTTAATTCCGGATTCCCATAGTCCACGGAACTGGGGCTTAAGCGGGGTGAAAAATGCCATGCAATTCCTTCCCCGGCAGCATAGGTTTTTAATTCATTTCTAATTTGTTGATCTTTAAAGTATTATATAGTTCTTTAATCTGTCTAGCGGCACACACATAATTTGTGCCATTGTCGCTATAGATTTCCACAGGCTTACCACGCCTAGCAATAAATCGTTTTAAAGCTTCAATAAATGCATCACCACATAAAGTGGTTACAGCTTCTATGTGTACTGCCTTAGTGCTCATGCAAATGAACAGGCATATGTAACACTTGATTAACTTGGAGTTACGCGTGTATTTCTCCTTGATCAGCAAAGGGCCTGCAAAATCTGTACCTACACTACTAAAAGCACTTTGAAACCGACGTACGCGACAGATGGGAAGATTGCCCATTTGTTGGCTCAAGTGCCTAGGACGAACCTTAAAACATGTTAAACAATTTCTCGTTATCACTTTACACATACTTCTGCCTCTTATCGGCCAGAATTTTTCTCGAATTACAGATAACAAGTGATCGGATCCACAGTGCAAATTTTTCGCGTGATAATATTTAATGATTAACACCGTTAACGCGTGCCTTTGCGGAAGTACGAAGGGGTGTATTTGATCGTAATTCAGATCAGAATTCTTTATTCGACCACCTACGCGTAACATTTCATTTGCGTCTAGGAACACATTGAAGGCCTTTAATTTTGAACTTCGGCTCACATTACGCCCAGCCATTAAGTCCTTTATTTCATTGCTAAAACAACGGATTTGACAGATTTTTACGAGTTTTAACAAGGCTGTTTCTAATTCTTCGCTTGTAAGGACTTGATTAAATCTAACTTCTTTGTTTTTTGCTCTTTCGAAAATTCTCAGAGTGAAAGCGAACACTCTCTGTAATCTTAAAAGTTTAAAGAAGCGATTCACAAATGTATCAAAAACATCATTGTCAGTTTGACAAACAGTAATTTGCTTAGTGACTTTCATTTCCGAATCCCTTTCGTCGTACGTTACATCTTCAGTGATTATTTCATTATTTTCCCGTAGAAATTGTGGTCCGTGTAGCCACATGTCATTTTTGACTAATTCCGTAACAGTAGAACCACGGGATAAAATGTCGGCGGGATTTTCTTTTGTGCATATGTGATGCCAGTTATTAACGTTGGTTAGCTCTTGAATAGCTGCGACACGATTTGCTACAAACGTGTTATATTTATTTGGAGCGTTATTGATTCTGCAAAGAGTAATTTTTGAATCGGTAAACAAATGACAGTTGTCTGATTTTACCTTTAAAATTTCGTTTATTTTTGAAAAGAGCTGAGGTAACAATACTGCTGCCGATAACTCAAGCCTGGGAATTGTACTTCCCTTTAAAGGTGCGACTTTTGACTTTGCGCAAAGCAGTCGGACAAAAATGCCGTCGTCATTAATACAACGCACATATATACAGGCACCGTACGCAACAGACCTAGCGTCTGAAAACCCAAATATGTCTAATTGGTTTGCATTATTTAACTTAACGCATCGAGGTATTTCTAATTCATGAATCCGACGCAAATCCTGCAGAAGAGACTCCCAGTACTGTTTTAAAGATCCATCTATTATCGGACCATCCCAACCCAATTTGTCCTGCCATAGCTTTTGCATTAAAATTTTACCCTTTACTAATATAGGCGAAATTAGTCCTATTGAATCAAATACTCGGGCTATTGTGGATAATATGAAGCGTTTGGTTACAGTGTCTTGGGCTGCGTTAAATTCAAATGAGTATTTAAGTACGTCTGGTTGTAGAACCCACTGCAGCCCTAACGCCTTTGTGGTTTCGGTCTCTTTTAAATTTATTGTAAAGTACTCGACGTTTATTTGTGCAGGCTTCGGTAACGCGGCAGGTACATTTGAAATGAATTTTCTGAGCTGTATTCCCGCGCTGCCAAAAACCTTCATCGTTTCGCGCATTAAGTTTTTTACTGAAACCGCGTCCACGCCACTGTATATCAAGTCATCAACGTACAGGGATTTATTAATAAGCTCGGATACTGATTTATTGCTTTCTTTACATTCTTCCGCCAATTGTTTTAAACACCTGGTGGCCAGGTAAGAAGAACTCTTGCATCCATAAGTAACAGTGTTTAGAGAATAAGCAGAAACCATTTCATTAAGATTATCTCGCCACAATATAGTTTGATACCGCCTGTCTTCTGGTGATACCAGAATTTGCCGGTATAGCCTTTCAGAGTCGGCGATGATAGCAACCGAATGTTCTCCAAATTGAATTAAAATTGAGAATAAGTCATTTTGGACAACTGGTCCGTTTTTCTGGCAGTCATTTATTGAGAGACCCGTTGTTGTCGTTGCACTACCATCGAATACGACCCGTAATTTTGTAGTGATCGAATCAGCTCTCAAAACAGGATGGTGAGGTAAAAAGTAGTACTTGTTAAGCTCAATTGGATTTATGTTTACTTTTGTCATGTGTTTTAGATTTTCATACTCTTTCATGAAATTTACATATTGATTGCGAACGATCTTGTCCTTGGAGAGTCTTCTTTCCAAGTTTAAGAAGCGGTTTAATGCGCTGGAGTACGAACCTCCCATATTTTGAATTTTTTCATTAAACGGAGTCTTAACAATGAATCTACCGTCTTTATTTTTTCTAACGTTTTCCCTAAAATGAATTTGATCTTTTGGTCTAACATTATCTAACTCCCACAATTTGGACAAGTTATTGTTTAAGGTTAGTTCGCCACGCAGCAATGAACGAAAGCCGGTAATGTCTTATTGAGGCTTAACACTTGGAGCGACATGTCCCCGGTGAGGACATAACCAAATTTTGATTCTATAAGTATTGGTAAATGTCTTCCCATTGAAATTCGATTGTTCCCTATTATCTCGTAAAAATAAGACGCGCCTATTAAAATGCCGATTTCTGACGCCTCATTGAATTTACTATCCGCTAATTGTATGTGCGGAGGAATTCTCAAGTTCTGTTTATTAAATGAGATAGCCGGAGCAAGAGACGTAATTTTTTCTATTATAAAACAGTTGATCGTTCTGCTATAATTGGAACATAAAGAATTTATTGAGATATTTACTGAGTTAGTTAACTTTATTTTATTCAAGTTGACACCAGCTACATTCACTTCGATTGCATCTTGTTTTAAGTTTAATTTATTTGCAAGTCGTTTAGTTATCAAGTTATTAGTACTTCCGGAGTCCAATAATGCGCGTACGTTGAAAGTTTCCCCTTGGTTGTTTTTTACGGCAACCTGTGCAGTGGCTAACAATGTTAAAGATACGCTGCTGCGGTCATTACACACTAACACTTGCTCAGCATGTACATTATTTGAAGGGGCATCATTGTTGAGATTCGTTTGATGCGTTATTTAAATGCAATAAATCATGGTGGAAATTTTTGCAATGACTGCATCTAGCGTATAATTTGCAATTATATTTACTGGGATGTTTTAAACAATTTTTACAAGTTTTTAACTCCCTCACCTTCTTTATGCGTTGTTCAATTGACAATTCCTTGAAACAGCTACAATCCGGTAAATGATGCGATCCGCTACAAAGAATGCATTTTGTTTGTTTTTGTTCGTTAGCTAACAAAACGACGCGTTTATTTTGATTATTGACATTGAGCTTTACCTTAGCGCCGTTAAATTTTGATTGGAGATTTTTTTCAAGTAAAAGCTGCACTCTGTTTTGGAGAAATGTTACGGTATTATCAATACTCGGAATTTCGTTAGGATTTGACATTTTGAATTTCTCCTTAGTTTCGCTGTCTAATTTATTACTTACAACATAAGAACACAGAGCTCCTGCTATCTGAGAATCGGTCAATTTCATATTGTGTAGGCATGACACGTTTTTATTTAAGTTGTCGGTGAATTTGCAAAGACTACTCGCGGATTTGGTAACAGGCTTTAATTCAAAACTGTTTTTAATGTGCGCCTGAATGATCAATTTAGGTTTGTTATAGCGAGCTTCAAGTAATGCAAGTGCTATATCGTAATTTTTGTCGCTAGGAAGTAGGCCTGCAATTACCTCTTTTGCGCCTTCTTTTACACAAGACAACAGATGAAAGAACTTTTGAGAGTTGCTTATACTAGCTCTATCAACAATAGATTTAAAATTATCAATGAAGGGTAGATAATCTATAAAATTATCGTGAAATGTTGGTAATGACAACCTGGGAAGGGATTGCTGCAATGTTGTTTGCAAAATTCTTTCACATTTATTTGATTCCCCACCTATTTGTGTATGATGTTTATTTACCAAATTAGACTGCTCTTTATGCATTTTAATTAAATTTTTTGCCCTAACTATGCAGCGGTTTTGCTTACTTTGAAATTTGTTTCTTGTTAATAAATTAGAACATTGAATTTCCTGTTCAGAAAGTTGGAAATAAGACGCTTGATAATCGTTTAAAAGTGATTCAATGTCTCGTAAATTTAATGAAAAAATTTCTAATTCTTCCTCTGTTGCATTTTCTGGAAAATCTTTTATTGAATTTTCAAAATTATTTAATGTTTCTAGGAAGCCTTTGGCTGCATTAATATTAGGGTTAATAATAATTTGCCTTGAACTCATGGAGAGTCCCGAATTTTCCGTTAAGTTTGCATTTAAATTTTCATTTCCAATAACACTAGAATTTTCGAGGTCTGCATACGAAGCATAATTATCTGTTTTATTTTTAGCTTGTTTGCAAATTTCTAAATGACCAATGCTTGCAACCGAAAACAAAATCACTGTAAATAAATATAAGGAAAAAGGAGAGGATGCACTTACTGCCTCTGCTTTTGCGTTGCCTTTTTTTTTTGCTGCACCCTGGACCCTGTGCCGCCCCTTTTCTCTGTTCACATGTGTGTGCTTCCGCTTCAGAGTTCAGACTTGCAAGCTGGCAATCTGTTTTGTGTAAACTTCAATGCCTTCACAAATATTTTATTTTAAATTTTAACTTATTTTATTTTAGCTTGATACTTTATTATTATGTTTTGATTAATTTGTTTATTTTTATCTTCACGTGGACGTTTCACTTTTTATTTCCACTGATTCGGATGCCGAAGGACCAATTTTTTATGTTTGTTTTATTTATAATGTATGAGTTGTTTATTAAGAAAATTTTACCTAGAGGTTCACTGAAATCAATAGAACTGTTTTTTTAATTACGTTTATTAACAACCATTTAATTTATTTAGTTTTATCATGATTGTTACATTTAATTATTATAATTTTACAGCTCCTTTTAGAACTCTCTCTTAAAAACTACTTCTTTTCTCTTCGATTAACTAAAAACAACTACCCCTAAAAGGGCGTCTAATAGGAGGGGGTAGGCAATCCACCCTCACAATTAAAATTTAGGAACAATCACCCTGTATATAATTTCTAAGTATAATTACTAACTCGTTTTTGTCTTGCAGGAATACACAATTCGTGATGGTGTATTTGACTGGGGAAGAGAATACGAAGTTAACATTTTAACCCTTCTGTCCCTTCAATGCTTGCGTGGAAGCAAAGAGGATTTTTGGTTTGCCTTCAATGCTGACAAGGTTGGTGCGTTCGATGACATAATACTACATCTAGGAGGAGATACGTTTATGTTACAACTCAAGCACCAGTCAAAACGAAAACTAAAACCTGTAACTGAACGACACTTTCTAGAACATAAAGAAAGTCCTTTCTATCTTAAGAACTGCATCAAGGATATTTCTGAATTAAAAGAAAACTTAGATTCTTCTATTAATTTTAGTAGTGCAGACATTACTACACACTTAGGTAACTTTGATAAGCTTCATTTCTTGTTTTTCACTAACAGAGGTAAACATAACTGTCGATTTCTAACAGAAGATAATAGCAATCATTCTTTGTCTCTTTTGAATTCCAACAACGAATCGAAGATATTTCGCATTAATCTTGCAGAAATTTCTGATTTAAATAATAACTTTGATTATATCGATAAGTTTTATTTCTTTCCCAATCAAATCAATGCACGGGATGTTCCGAACAAAATAGAAGAAGAGATTAGAAAAATAACTAACAGTAACCATTGGAAAAGGATAGCTCAAGATTTTATGCAATTTATAGAAGACTGGAGCAAAGGTAATTTGGGAGGACACTATATTTTAAAAAGAAGCGACGTCGTTTCAAAATTAAACCAATTGTTGTTTCATAATTATCAGGTAGATTTATTACAAGAACGTTATACTTTTTATAAAAACGATCAAAAATTTGTTTGGAATAAAATCGTTAAAGATAAGATTATTACGATAATAGACAATAAAGACGGCACTAGAATAATTCTCGATTTCTTATTGGAGTATATTGGAAGTGAAGTAGAAAAGTATTGCGGCACAGCAAAGAAAATAAATTGGTATGATAGTTTGTCACAAGAAGATCAAGATCTATTTTATACTCAAAATGCCATCTTAAAACAGGAAATGTTTAAAAGTGCAGGGCATAGCGATAAACGACTTTTATGTGACGTGTATAAATGCTTGTGCTGGTTAGGTAAGTTACCATTAGTATTGAAAATTAATAAAAAAGGACAATATCAAGAAATCCTCAATATGTTGCAACTGTCCAATTATTCTTATAAAATTATAATTGTGAATGAAAGTGGAAAGACCTTAGAGTTGAACGACAAATTACATCATTTTGAAAACTTAAAAGACTTAAACAGTGAAGACCAGGAAGAAATACTAAAACAAAGAATCGAATTTCAAGGAAGATCTGGAGCAGAACTAAAATTACTTGTGGATGATACTATGTACATGGAAATTAAAACCGTCGATATCATAAATATTTTATCTAATAACTATGCTGTTGGCAAAAAACTCAAATCTGTACCCAAGTATTATATACCCAGAACGTTTGCGAATGTGCTTTCTTACGATGTTTTGAAAGATGATACTACAGATGTATTCTTCATTGAAGATAATGAAAATCTTAACGAGAATTTGAAAACTAAGGAAAATCTGGAAACTTCGAATTTATGCAATGTTGGAAGCACCTGTCGCATTATAAATGGTACGAAACAAGACTTAGAGTATTTAAAAATATATTGCGGGGAAACTATTCATCATTTAGTTGCCCAGAACACTAATTATTTGATTTGGAGACAATCATATAAAGAAACGTACAAATGCCAACAGCTGCTATCGAAATACCGCGTTACTTCCGAAAGTAGTTGCCTTTCCAATTTGGTAACGTTAATAAGTGCAGGACCTGGGATGGGAAAATCGATGTTGCTGGATAGTTTAGCCCAACAGGTACCCACGAACAAATGGGTGATAAAAATTGATTTAAGAAACCTAAACAATTATTTAGAAGATATCAAAGCTGGCCATCGGAAGAATGATAGTTCAGAACATTTGAATTATTTTGCGAATTCGTTATATAGCAATATAGAAAAAGGAATTTTTGAAAAACTAGTTAGAAATAAAGATATTGTTATTTTAGTGGATGGTTTTGATGAGATCTCTACTTCTTATAAAGAAGAGGCTACAAAAATGGTAAAATCTTTTTATCAAGACAACTTCCAAGTTTGTTTAACTACGCGACCTATAGAAAGATCTCATCTAGAGAAGGAATTGGATACTTTTGCATTTGAATTGTCTCCGTTTGGAAAAGATGATCAAAAACAATTCTTTAAGAAATACTTTAGTACAAATCAAACATTTCTCATGAATTCCGAAACAAAGTTGGATGCAATCATAGAACAACTACTAGAACAATACTATGTAACTGTCAGTAATAACAGCTATGAATATCACAAAGAGAAGGACCTTATAGCAATACCCTTGCACATAGAATCTGTAGCCGAATTCTTGAGGGACAGTTACAAGAAACATTTGTTAACTAGTGGCGAAACAGAGTTTAAGGAGAAGCTTAATCTAGTAGATTTATATCGTAAAATAATACACAAGAACGATAAAACTATATTAGATAAATTTGGATACAAGGGCTGGTATGACTTATGCAAGGATTATCTATATACCATTGCATTAAGTATCTTATTCCCATTAAATGAACAGATAGCTAAATGTGTGAGAGCATTTACTAATGAGGATATTATATTCAGGTTATTAGAAAGAGGTAGTATTTTAACAATAGATAACAACTTCAATATCAATTTTTCTCATGAAACATTCGCGGAATATTTTGCAGCTGTGTGGTTATTTAAACACATCAACTATGGAAGTGAAGAAATTAAAAATGCTATTAAAAGCATCTACGAGCAGTGTATTGCGCTGAAATATTCGTTATTATTAAACATTTTCAATTGCCTTTTAATCGATGAAAGCTTACAAGACGATAATCTCTACAAACATATGTATTTGTCTATAGTAAATGGGGAAACAGATAAAGCTACAGAATTGATCTGTTTAGATTCTACTGACTTAGAGGCAACTGATAAAGCTAAAAGATCAATTTTACATATAGTATTACTGTATGGCCAGCGGTATCCTTTATTGGAGAATACTTTTCGAGTAATACTTGAAAAGCCTTTAGTAATGCATGAAGACATATTTGGTTATAATCCAATTGACTACGCTATAATTCGTGGAATGTACAGCTGGGCCAATTTAATGTGTGAAAAATGGCCAGGGTCAAGAATTAACCTTTCCGCTTACAAAGCAAAGGAATGTATTGTTGAATTTGAGGAATATTTACATTTATGGAACTCGATGCTGGCGTATTTTGTCTACAGAGATATAATGCTGAAGAAAGTAAGAAAACACGATACTGTTGATTCGTATCTAACGGAACACTATATTAGTACAAAGCTTTCATCTAAATGTGGACATACAATTACTTTTAAATTACCTTATCTTAATGTATATAAGAAATCGAATTTATGTTTTGTAGTAACCTTTGGAAGTAAAGAAAAGCTTGAGGAGCTGTTACAAACAAATTGTGATAAAATAAATATGAGAGATGCCAACGGATATGCACCACTACATTACGCAGCGATGTATAATAAAATCGAAGCAATAAACTTGTTACTTTCAAAAAATGCCGATGCAGATGTTGCAGAAGCATCATGTAGTGAAAGGCCACTCCACTTTAGCATAAAATATGGACGCTTGAAATCATTTTGTAGATTGTTACATAAAGCTAATGTTAACTTAGGAGATAATTCTGGGAATACTCCTTTACATTTTGCTGTAATGCATCAACAAGTAAACATGATTAGTTTGTTGCTATCTAAAGGAGCTGATATAAATTTAAGAAATCATAACGGGGAAACCCCATTTTACATTGGTGTTAAGCACGGCTATTACGAGATTGTTAGCATACTGTTAGATTATGGAGCCGACATTAACTTACAAAATCACGAAGGAAATACCCCATTAATTACGGTAATGTCGGTAGCAAACAAGGCAAGCCAGGAATTAGATATAATAAATCTGCTGTTGTCAGCTGATGCTAACGTAAATATAAAAAATGTTAATGGCGAAACTCCTCTTTACTTTGGTATTAGAAACGGTGATTATAAAATTGTGCGAGAATTTATAGATAAAGCTGACATAAACGTTCAAAACTGCGTAGGAGATACTCCACTACATGTAGCGATATCATACCATCAAACCTCGGATATGATAACGTTGTTGCTATTACATGGAGCTGATGTAAATATAACGAATGTTAACGGTGACACTCCACTTCAGCTTGCTAATGAGAGTAATTTGTACAAGCTTTACACAGCTGATGAAAATGTGAATACTGAAGGAGATACAGTATTATATCTGCAAATATTGGACCGGAAAAGTATGTTACTGCATTACTATGCTAATGTAGATATAGCAAATAGTAATGGTGAGGCTCCTCTTCTTTTAGATATGGATCGAGGTTCCTATCAAACTGTTCAAAGGCTTAAGTGTAACCAACGCAGACGTATGTAATTTTCTTAGAAGTTCGTCGTTGTATCTTAGCGTATTAAAAGAAAAAAAAATGAAATAGGATAAAAATGTTGCCCAATCACACAAAATTCATTCATACTCATTCATATCAGTTTTCTCGAGTTCTGACGTTTTCAAGTTTGCAGTGCCTGCCATTGTATTGTGATTTATAACTACCCCGTGACATAGGTATTTTGCGATCTGATTATGCTCAAGATGGTTCTATATTGAAGGGAAAATGCAAATAAAAACTAATTATCTTAAGGAGGAAAATGGGATTTTTCGAGACATTATACAGGGCGACATTTTGAAAAGTTTCAATAGGCCGTATGTTTTTTTTTTAATAAGAGGAATCCAAAAATGCTCAAAATCGGTTTGGTAGTATGAAGGCAGAACCAAAGTGACAGCACAAATATGGCGCTAATCCATAAAACTCCAACTACGTTCCTCCAGAACTTAGCTGAGATTCTTAAAAGTACTTTGGAAGAGATGCTTCAATTACATTATAACACTCTGAACAAAATGCTTTACATAAAAAAAGTGTAGGATTGTAAAAGAAATAATAAGTAAAAAACTCTTCCTCATGCTCTTGGTTACTGTTAGATTGAAGAGACTTTACAGATTTGTCAAAGAAATGTCTATCCCACATAAGTAAACTGCTACGGACTGAGGGTTACCAAGTTCATACAAGTCAGCCTAAGCAAGTTAAAAAGAAAAACCTTCATTTGTTCTCTCACTATTCCTTTTTACAAAAAAAAAGTTCAATTCAATAATATTATTATTTGCATTAATAAAATAATTGGTGCAAAAGTACTATAAAATTAAAAAGTTTGTTTTCAGAGAAATATCCTTGATGTCATAGTAGTAGTAATATTTTGTGTCGGAACAGCGGAATCATTTGTAAACTCTTTATTCAGTTTTTCTAGTAAATTGTTATAATACCTGATGTTAAGGGTGTAACCAGGCCTATTGCTGTCAGAATGGTCCAAAATAATCAAAACATTATACAACGTTTGTTTACACTCGACTGTTGAACAAAAATCAATCAAAATATGGTTTTTTAAAATTTTCTCGGGCACAAACTAGCACTAGCTAGAATCAATTTGCGAGAAGTTGAAACAGCTTTTTGCTGCTCGTTACGCTCAAAACAAAACAACAGCAGTTTATTTTGAGCCATTCCGACGCATATAGAAATATAACTTATATCTCTAACACTCTGTAGACATTGTAAATAGTATTTAAGTTGATACGTCTCTTAATTAAGGTATACTTAAATGTACTGTTTGCTCGTATATAAATACTTTTTACAATTTCAATAACTCTGATACCTAAACTTATATTATCACAATATAGGTATGTCTAGCAAAAGAAAAAGGTGGCTAGATCCCATACAAACTTAGATGTTTTCTAGCAGGTTTGATAACACGGAATGTCTTCAGATAATTGAGATTGTAAAGAGTATTAGTGTATTCAACATACATATCAAATATAGATTTAAAAATATATTTAAATAATTAGGTGTAGTTAGTAGCTTTAGTATATGGTACGAGGTTGCTATTCATGTATCCGGAATTGGCAGCACTGGCATTACTAGGCGCCATCTAATGTATCCATCGTAAAGTTTGCCATATTTGACGTATACGTACCCAGAACGTTTTGTCATGCGGAAGTTACTTGTGTTGTTTACAAAACCAATGTATAACACTGGTTTAGTGAATTCAATCGCGGTCGTCGTTCGCTCACAGACGAATTTAAAGAAGGTCGTTCAAAATCGGTGGTTGTGCTAGAAAATATCGATGCTATGCGCAAACTGATAATGCAAGATATCTTGAAAATTCATTGTTTTTATTGATTATTCCGGATACATCAATATCAACCCTCGTATCTCTATTTATTTTCGTATCTAATAATATTATTTATTAAAGATAAAGTCAACTTTGTGCCTTGCTCAATTTGCCTTTGATTTCAAGATCATTCAAAATAATGATAAGATTGATATTACTTAGTTTTATATTTTTGTAAGTTTTTAATAAATGAACTCTTTATAAAAGTTGCATTTTTTTTGTCTACACTGCTGTTCCGGATCTTTAATTGTATAGTACTATCGAGTGCGATTTAGAGTAAACGATTTTGTAGGGATATACCTTCAGTTGTTTTTTAACAATTTCCCGGCACGTACTTAAAGGGGTATTCGTTTGAAGTGAAATTCTGCGAAGTGAGATTTGTAGATTTTCTTCGATTACTTGTCTCACTTCTTCGACAGCTTCGGCACTCAAAGAAGGTCTTTCTGAAAATTTACCCTTTTCAACAGATCCTGTCCTAGCAAATCGACTAACTAGATCTTCAATGTAAGAAACTAAAGCGTTATCCGGAATATTAACATCAGGAAGTTGTATTCTAAATTCAACTTTGCAAGGTTAAATAGAATATGTCCAACTTCCCTTGTGAACTACAGCATTCTGGTAATAAGTCATAACGATAAACGTGTCTTGTTGAACAGCATAGACCATTGTTTACGATGCTGCTGAAAATAACTTTCATTAATATTTTTTAATGTTTACTGTATATAAGGGTCTTACTATGGACTTTTGTGTGTGTGTCCGTTGCAGGGAGCGGACGTGTTTGTGATCAGTGCTGTAGAATATATAGTAATTGTAAATCTGCTTGTATTGCATAGTTTTTAACTAATTTTAGTGTTTAATTATTAACATGAAGAGTATTTCAAAGTTAAAAGTGAGTGAACTAAAGCTGGAGTTAAAAAAAAGCCGAATACCTCCGGAAAAGACTAAAAACGCTTTAATTCGACAGTTAAAGACTGCTCTTAATAGTAGCTATATTGTGGAAAATGATACAGTTTTTACGAATGTTAATAGTGATAGCACCTCTAATGACAAAAGAAACCAGAAAAACCGTAGCGATAGAAACAAGAAATACATAAATACGTATCAGGCAAAAATCAAGTGTTTAGAAAATAAAGTGACTATTTTACAAAAGAATATGCAGCGACTGCTAAATAAATATCATCGAAGTCAAAAGGAGCTTATCTCTATCAAACAACAGTTACAACATTCCAAGACACTTTCAGATAATAATGTAAAGAAATCACCGAAGACAAACAATATTCGACAGAAAATTAGTAATAACGACAAATATTTTAAAATATCCAATAGTATTATCAATAATGTCAACACCAAAATACCAGGTCAAGTACAAAAACAAGCTATTCAGGTTAAGATCAATCCCACCGAAAATTCAACATAAAGTACTAAATCAAAAGTACTACTGTTAAGCGATAGTAACGGTCGTAATAGTG
>VTPC01006282.1:7635-22497 GCA_011009095.1 Ignelater luminosus | reverse complement strand
GGGGGAAAACATTTAACGATGTTTGATCTCAAGCAAGTTTTCCAAAACTCCATTTTTTAAGACAGTTTTTATTTTGTTCTGCATAGTGAATACGCTGCAATCCGAATCTTGCATCGAAGCATTTGTTTTGTTGAGAAAAAAGAAAATATCAACTAAATATGTGATTATTTTAAGCCAGGTTTCATCTTCAAATTTGAACTTGAAGTTGAAGTCACTGGCATGCAAAATTAAAAAGGTTTCGTGACAAAGTTTGACTAACCGAACTAATATCCTACCTCTTGATAGCCACAGTGTAACAGGAATGAAACGTGGTTACTACCCATGTCTCGACACAGTAATGAAAAGGTTTTGAATCGAGCAGACGTGCCTTTATATAATTTATTATGTTTATGACCTCTGAAAGTGCTATAGTTAAATCCTCTGGCATTTTCTTGCATGCCAGTGCTTCTCTATGCACAGCGCAATGCGTACTTTTGGCCTGTGGTGCTACATTTCTAATCCTGGTAATTAATTCAGATATTCTTCCCATCATAGCCTTGTCACTGTCTGTCAATATACCGACACAGCTCGTCCAATCTATGTCATGTGCTTTAAAAAAAGCATTAATGACTTCTTTTGTGGTAGACTCCAAGGTCTTGCATAGCAGAAATTCTGCTTCAGATACGTATTTATACTAATATCCAGCAAAAACAAGTAAATTTGGCAGTCCACTAATATCTGTAGATTCATCGACTTGGGTTGCAAACTAACTATTTTGCAATCGTTGTGCGAGTTCATTTTCAACATCGCGTGCCATGTCGTGAATGTGCCGTGCACTTGTATCATTCCATAAAGGTATTTTATCCGGCAGTTTCGAAGGTTCATCTCTCAGTACGCAACTAACCATATCTTTAGCAGCTGGTAAGATTAATTCCTCAGCAATATCATATAACCTTTCAGTCTTTGCAATTTTATATGCTACAAGGAAAGACGCACCTAAATACGCAGAGTTTGAAGCCTCAGTACTTTTCATTATTTTTTAGAAAAATCCAAGTCTTTCTTTTCTCTAACAAAAAAAATCTAACGGCTTGTCTACGTACTTCTGGTGTTTCGTCTCTAAATGTCTCCGCAACAATGAACTATTAAAACTATCAACTTCTAAGCGTATCACACACTGCGGCTCCCGATACTGAGATTCGTCTTTGCACGTAAATCCAATTTTCAGATAGTTTTTGTCATATTTCCTATTTTTTGCCGATTTAATGATATCTGTTTGTGGTTCACTTGTTTACGTAGAAGTTTTGTTTGAAACTAAACTTACCGCAGAGGTAGACGCAACTGGCGTCGACATACTTACGTATTTTGCAAACTGGGTAAAATTGTAGGAGTATCTGGACTTTTCCCGCGTAATGATCCCGTTTTTAACCACTGATTCATGTTTAAAACTGTTATTCATATGAAAGCATCGACGACGACCGGCCGGCGCGGTGAATTGGCAAACACTTAGGGGTTCGCGAACCCCACTATGAGTAACCCTGCTCTACCAAAACAAAGGCTTTGCATACTGATTTACTTTCTTTCACTAATATGTATTCTTTAGCCGATATAGGATGGATGCAAGTTGCTGCTCCTACTGATATAGAGTAAAACTACTTTCCGTAGCAATGTTATCTATATTTGCATCCTTCTTCTGTCATCTACTTATAAGGTAAAGTTAGCCTATAATCAATCTTGTTCTTAATAAAATCTATGCTACTCGAAAAACAGTACTGTTAAAGCGGTTGCCTGCCATTACAAAATTCTAATTAACGAAAAATCAAAGTTTAATTAAAAAAAGTAAACTTATAAAAGAATATAGTAAAATACTTCAGACATATTGCAACCCTTAGTAAGTTAATGATCCACAAAGTCGAATAATGTAATTTATTAACTTTTTTTTGTTTTTAATCTGGTTTTATCAAATATTTTCATATAAAATTGACAAAAACAACGATAAGTAATTTATTAACATTTTTCTAAATACAATAGATATACAGTGTGTTCATTTTAAAACGATCCATCCTTAATATCCCCTAAACAAATAAAGTTATCAAAATTGATTCATAGAGGTCGTTGTGTTCGCTCCCGTACACATAACCTTAAAATCTTAAATGGCACTCTGACATTTGCAATACGCAGTTGAAAAGGAAATAACAACAGCAATCTCTTATCGGAAACAAATTAAAATCGGCCTACTTAATCGAAAGTTATAGCACAAAACGTTTCATTTTAGTTAAGAATTAAAATTGCGTTAAGAAACCTATTTTAATTATTTTGGTGATGAAAAACATTTGAACGTAGGTATTTCCAATTGGTTATTGAAAATTGAACTGTCAATAGAAGTTAAAAACGGAAGTGAAGGAACAACACAAAATAAGTAATTTTTGAAAACAATACCTAAACGTAGAAACTCATCATTTTATTTTAATTCATTTTATGCAATGTCAAAACATGTAAAATTGCACGTTTCTCATCTAAAGTATATATTAAAACAATCGAGATGCGATAATTTACGTAAAAAATTGAATTATTTTTGTTATTATAGTGAGACGTTTTGTACAGTAACTTTGAATCGAGGTGACCAATTCGTTGTCTTAGTGATAGTCTTGAGTACTGTTTTGACTTCTATTGATAGTTCAATTAAAATTATTCAATTAAAGATGTTTACGTTCATTTGTTTCATATCCGAAATTAGTACCAAAACAAAAGCGAGACATTGTGTGCTGTAATCTTTGATCTAATAAGCCGATTTCAAATTTATTTTCACCCAAAGATTTTTCTTGTTATTCCCTTTCCAACGACGTATCATAAGTAGTAGGGTGTCATAAGATTTGGAGGTTATGTGTGCAAGAGCGAACATAGCGCCCTCTATTATTGAGTTAATTATGCACATAATTTATCCTTTCCCTAGATAAATTAATGTGTTTTTTCTTATTTCGATATCTCCATTTGTTTATCAGATATTAAGGGTGGATCGTTTTGAAATGAACACACTGAGATAATTAGAAAACAGTAACAAAATGCCGATACAGAAAACAAAGAATTTTACAGAGTAGTCTTAAAAAAGACTGTGAAAGAATGAAACTTTACAAACTAAACATGTAGAAAAGCATAAAACATGGAATAAAATAATAACGCCCTTTCACATCTAAACATCATCGCAACGCAAACAATGATAGATGGCATAACAAACACAAAATAAAAAATTAATGAATCAACGCATGCGTATATGACAAATTGTTGTAGTGGCTAACTTTACGTCTGGGAAAGTAGTTTTTCGTGGACAGCATTTAGGAATCACACTGTATACAGGTATGAAGAGTTCATGGAGGGCAAAGTCTAACTTGCGTTTGTATTTAGCTCTTCTAAAAAGGTTAATAAAGTGCAAAGCTTTATATTGGGTCCCCGTAAGTGGCCTATATAACAGCTCATTGTCATTTTCGAAAGATTTCTTTTGAATTGGTGAAAGCTGTAATATTCGATAACCGACTAGGCTTTTTCAGAACGTTGTAAACTGTTGATATGTTTTCACAATACAGCTGTTCGTGAAACCGGAAAAGAGCTTTGCTTCCATTCTCGTAAAATAAATACAAACATTTCTTGGATACGTCAATGCACTTGTCTTTATTTCTTTGCATTCTAACAGTTGCTATTCAAGTTAATTGAATGATTTATTGTGAATGATTTAATTTTAGTTAATCGTTTCATTATTTCTCAAAGAAGTCTGCACAGAAACTATTTAATCTGAGAGTCTAAACATCTCTTCCCGATTTCAGAAGAGAAGGCATTTATTGGGTCGTCATAACTGTGCTTTATGTGCGCCACTTGCACTGGGTAAAATTTTCGAGCTTTTAGTTTTTTATTCTACTCATATGAATTGGTTATTCTTAGTCTAACTTTTTTTCTTTTTTTGTGTTAGATTTCCATTGTTTCATTTTCATTGTCGCTTTGTTTTTCTGTTAACCTCCGTATGTCATCTAGTCATTTGATTTTTTGCAATTCTGTTTGCCTTATTATATCTTTGTGTTGATAATCTCGTTCTATTTCGTAATTTATTTTTACTCTCAATTCGTTATTTGATGTTCTTTTTGTCCCCAGTGCACCTCTTATTATTCTCGTATTTTTAGCATTTCTTCATTCTTTAATGTTTCTGAACCGTAAGGTATCATCAATCATATTATGATTTTGTAAATTTTCCATTTAGTTATCTTTCTTCTTCTATATCATCTTCAATAGTCTGCTTGTATCTCATTGTCTGTCGTTTTCAACTTCTTCCTTCTGAAGGAATATTTCTTCTATCTCTATTTTTCACACTTCTAATTATATCTGTTTTGTCCATCCTTGTCTTCATATTCTTTTATTTTCATATTCTCTGCTATGTCTGTGAAAAAACTTTCTATTTTTCTTGTTTTCATTTATAGCCTTTTCTATAGTTTTGCTTCTTTCACTTCATAATCCTTTTGGTTCGATTCGTTTTCTTTCCTTATACTTTTGTTTAAGTTTTCCTTATCTATTTTAACCGAACGTTTCCTTTTGATTTATTAATTCAATAGTCTTCTTGAATCTCATTATCCGTCGTTTTCAACTTTTCCTTCTTGTGTATTAAGCAGTCTTAAGAAATATCTCTCCACCTCTATTTTTCATACTTCTAAGTTAATAATATCTGTTTTGTCCATCCTTGTCTCCATATTCTTTTATTTTAATATTCTCTGCTATGTTTGAGAAAAAACTTTCTACCTTTCTCGTTTTCATTTATAGTCTTCTCTTTATTTTTTTTACTTTATAATTTTTTTGGTTCGATTCGTTTATTTTTTATTTCTTGTATTGTTGTTTAAATCTTCCTTATCTATTTTAACCAAACTTTTCCTTTAGATTTATTAATTCTTGACTTACTATCCAACCAATGTTTGTTGATTCTTTGACTATGATCATTTTGTTTTGCATTTTTGGCAGCTTTTAGTATGTTTTCTTTTAGTATTCTACATTTTTGACAGGTCTCTGTTTCTGCATAGATTCTCAAAGATCCTTTCATCAAAATTGTCCTTTCCTTTGTACAGCTGTATAATCATACTGTTATTTTTGTATTTTAGTCTGGTTATAACTAACGGGACTTTTCGAAAACTCTTCCACCTTGCCCCAGATTTCCTCTTCTTTTGTTATATATATATATATATATAAATGTGGATTTGATATGTAAGTTATTGATCTTTTAAGAATTTCTCAACCTAACTTAAACGTCTTTAGTAAATTTAATGTTTAAGTCATGATGGTCTATACCATATAATAAAGATGACAGTGATATCAGTGAATTCGCTTGAATTCGTTAAATCAGCACTTAGTGGTAATGTAAAACCACATTCTCAAGGAGCGGAGGTGGAGCGGAAACCATTATTTAAGAAATTTAAAAAATAATGTTTACAATTTTGGGATTATCAAAAATATGAGGATATTATTCACATCTTTAACTCGAGTACATTACTGTTTGCTTTCTTATCAGGAATTCTTTTTTTTTGTTTCAATGTCTTTTTCTTTTTTAAATTTCTTAACTTCTCTCTCTAGTTTCCTGTTTTGTTTTTCTTTTAATAAACTTTTTCTCTTCCTTTTTCTTGTCTTAGGATTCTTACCAGTCTAATGCTATCTCAGAATGTCGATCTTTCTGGTCTGAGCTCTATGTATTCTCAACCCTAACCGGTTTATTACAATTTCCGGGCATTTCAGCATAGGTGCAAATCAAACTTTTATTAATTTTTCGGTAGAGCGCTGTATTTGCCAATCTATTACTCCTTTTTTATACCTTTCTTTAAGTGTAACTGTAACATCCTAGTGGCATTAGGGAAGAGTCAAAACATATTATTAAATTAATCTTCCGCAAAAATTTTTCAATTTTTTATCCAAATGGATTGTATGTCTACCTACAAACAAAATAACCGGCAGTAGAATGTTTAACTTTTTTACATTTTAGTAAAATACGCTGTCTATGTATTCATAAAAGATCTCGGTTTTCATTCTCTCTGTATCACTTCAAGCTAGACCCAATCTTCTCGAACTGACTTTGAAATATTTTTAGGAATTCTTTTATGTCAGTAAACTATTAGTACAGGAATAGTAGAGTCTCTTGCTTTGAAGATATACATAATTATATCACTGTTAGAGCACTTTTTGCGTTTCCACTACCCATTTCGTAAATGCTTTTGGCTCGTTTGTGTGCTAGAACTCTTTTTCTTTAAGGACAGAGTTGAACATTCGTTTCATACCCATTGAACATTTTTTCAAGATAGTTTAGGATATCATCACGGTTCCCTTTCCAGAGATATCTATAAATATGATCAATCCAGTTCACTTACATTTGCTGAAGTAGCTGTAACAACTTCTGATTTTCTATCGGTAAGTTTAGATTCATACCTGATAAAGCCTTTACACCAGCTCTCTCCTCAATAAATGTCTCTAGAGGAATTGCACGAGGTGTCTCATTTAGTAACTGTGTAGGTGAAGTCTGCACGTCTTTTCGATCCGGAAAGCCTTTAGGTTGGCTTTCCTTAATTCAATTAACCAGAATCTTTTCTTCGCCAAAAGTTAAAGCGTGGAAGAGACTTGCTTAGTTTTTACGAATTTACTTGAAAATCTAAATTGCAAGGTGGCACAGGGTACGTTGTATGATTTAGACGCTTCTATTTTAGGCATTCCACTTTTCACAACTTTCTTCGGTTTTCAGCATTATTTTTTTATAACCTATTAAGTATAAGACAGTGAGTGACACACCTAAAATTTCAGTTATTGGCAGAGGAACTATAGAGAACTGTAACCACGCCAGCTTGCGACTTTTTGGGAAAAAATCTTAATAAACCAGGAGATCTGATTTATTTTGTTGTTTGTAGATTTTATACTCGGTAAGTGTTTTGGTATATTTATCATTTAAACCTCGTTTCTTCTGATAAATTTGCTAAACCTCTTCGATCAGGATCATTTCTTACATCGTTAAACTAAAAGCACTAGCGGTTTCAATTACTTGTTTTAAAGCTATAGCACTTTCAATACCACAGAAAACTAAAATTATAACCAAGAGCAGATGGACCGTCTAACGTAATTTTTTACACCCGATCCTCTCGCAAAGAAAAAAATTTAGGACCCCTTTATTTTCAATATTACAGTACTACCAAACACATTTGACAATAATTATAGATTTTCAATCACGAAAAGAAAAGGAAATCTTAAAGAGCAACTATTTTTAAAACGAATGAAATGACAAAAACGTTTGTTAAGACTTGGGACCTAAACCGCATAGTCGCACGGTGGTTCTACACAGTTATTATCAGACACTTACTCTCTTGCTTAGACGCTATAGATATCATTGCCTTACAGTGGAGTGGTGCAAGAAAAGTTTCTTAGAGGATGTATTAAAACAATTGTTTTTTTAGAAAAGGTTTTTACAAGAGAATTCTGGGTCCAATATTCACAGTTTCCAACTCTGGATAATGTTGTCCGATTTTCAAATGGATAGGAATTCGATAAATGATGTATAATTAATAGCCCCCAATAACCCATACTGTTACATCGTATGTAAAATTCAAAGATTCAGTTAATTAAGTTTATGGATTTACGGTTGGATTTGGAAATTTTAAGAAATTAAAATTTTTTTTACTGAAAGTTTGAAAAAGAACAGTTTAGAAACAAAAAAAAATAAACTTATAATATTGAAAGTGAATAAATGACAGTTGAGATTTAAGTAAAATGTGGTACAGTTGCAAGTATAAATATCTACAATCAATCGAATGTATTAAATGGACTGACTCAATGATATGTAGCCGGATTTAACTGTAAGATATACGCTTTCGATGAAATTGATTCCTCTGAACTGGTTAAACCGTTACATACCCTTAAGCGTTCTCAAAATATACGTTTATGTGAAAACACTGATCTCATTAAGAATTATGTACATCTGCTTCTACTAAAAAGTTATAAATAAACTGTATAAGAGCAAGATAAACCCAGGGCGCGGTACGCATTTTTATTTGAAAAGAGCCTAAGGTACTTTTTTATTGTTTCACTCTTTTCTTCCATAAATTATGGTATTTTTGTTTGACGGGCGTAATTTGATTTTCTTGTTATTCCATTTGTAGAGATGTTTACTTAAATACATTCTCGTATTATTGTTTCTTTCTCTGCTTTACTTATACGTTCCGCTTCCTTTATAAGCATAATGAGCAGCACATTTCTGTTGAAGCTTTATGTGCTTTCTACTTTTATATTTTCTCTAGTCTACTGTTAATGAATCTTCATAAGATGACTAACATACGGAATGTTTCAAAACAATACCACCAACTTGCAAGATAAAGTTTTTGTACACGTTACTAAAACATAAAAATTAAATAATAGAAGTAACCATATTTCGTAGAAATCCTCACAGTAGTATGTATACTATTAAGAAGCAGACAAACATTATTTTCTGAACTTCTTAAATGAAAATACTAGATAACTACAACATTGCAAGTTCTTAAAGTCAAACGTTCACCATCAAGTAACTAAATTGTCCCTAAACTTCAAAGAAGTAATAAATAACTTATACAGATGAAAGGCTAATAAGACCAGCAACAAAATATTATTATGTTACGTCATATTACATACATAATATTAAAAGTCTAGAAATATTACTCCTCCTTTCATCCTGCTTGTGCAATATAAGATATAATTACTCAAGTTCTAGTCCATAATCCAGATTAATTTCTGCAATCATTAGTTCTATCGGTGCTAAACTGGAACAGCTTTGCAACTAACAAGTGGATCTAAAATAACCAGGATTCAATTAAAGATCCTTTGAAAGATATCTATTCCGATGAAAAATAAGAAACTCAATACTGTTAAAAGATAGGGATTAAACAACTCAAGGATATTCTAAAAATACAAACAAGTTCGCTTTATTCAAATTTGAAATTCAACTAACACAATGCAGTTAGAAGTTTCAAGGCTAAATACAACATAAGACACGACGTCCAGCTCTAAAAATATACTTGTTAGTTTTTTATTAAGTATTTTACCAAATGCAGATGAAATATTTACTTTTAGTATTTTAACGTTTTACAGTTTTATGTTAATGCAACGTTTGTTCAGGCGATAAGTTATTATGAAAATCTTAATTTTTTTAAATCTATTACTGTAAAAAACTTACTACACGCTTCAAAAAAACGCTAATTACTTTAACAACGCTAATAATTTTATTATCTTGGCTAGTTTGATCGCTTCTAAGTACCATGGTATGCTGCTAACAAACTTGGTTTTCGTCAATATTTCCCATTCTTGCAGCAATACCTCTTACATCTCATTTAAAGCAATAAGCTGTGGCGTTCGAGTATTTACGACATTTTCAAAGCGTTTCACAAACGCTTAATTGGATTTAAGTCGTGACTGCAAGCAGTCAAGTAGACAAACTCCAATTTCTTCCAAAATAACAAAACGTAGCTTTAGCAATATGTGGTCTTGCATAACATAACATAAATTTCCCGCAAATACCAAAGAAATTGACATTGTGCAAGACGTTCAGTATTAAGATTTGCTTTCTTTAGCCTTTCCCGCATTGTTCTTTCACTTGCTCATATTAACAAACTGTTTTAAGTATGTTTATAATATCGGAGCCGCTATGGTGTGATCATGTAGAACGTTTAACATAATAAAACGTTGCTTACAAACTCTTTTCTTAGCAGTGTTTCTAGTTTCTTGAAAGTGTCTGCAAAGACTTTATACAGCTGACTGATGGATCGCAACCATATATAAAATCGGTACGCTAGCCTTTATACAGTCGAAGGCGAATCGTGAGCGAGAGAGGCTTAGAGCAGGCGGTAGACGGTAATAATAATGCGCGAATCTTAGGGGTTTCGAGATCGAGAGGGCGCCAGCTGCAGTAAAAAATCGGTGACATAATTCCGAATGGAATACCCTACAAATGATCTTCGTATCTAGGTCAGTAGGCGATATGTCTGCTAAGGTCGAACTGCAGGTTCGAGCAATACACAAATAAATGAAATAGAGATTGCACGGTATTCTCTTTAGATACTTACTTTTCCAATGACGGATTAAGCTAATAATATGTCCGTATGTGAAGATCAGCGTTACCTGGTTCCGGAACAGCTGATTCCTGAAATACTCTATAAGTATGCGTGAAACACAATAAAAGCCAAAAGATAAATTAATCACATCTATTAGTATACTATTGAATTAATACAAAAAACAGGTTACAACGCTCCTGGTTACACTGTTTGAAAACCTTGTACACAAACACGTATAAATGCGAGATAAACAAGTAAAAATAGATAAAGAACAAGTACACACAAAATAAATCTAGCCGCATTAAGTTTATTAATATTTACGAATTAACAACCCAGCCCACTGTATAAAACGCTGGTAACGTGAAGACAATAGGTACATTTAGACAGTAAGGCATCCGTAAACATTATAAATTTTGCGGTCATTTATAAAAAAAGCATGAATGATATAATATGGAAAATATAAACAGTAGCGTTAATCTAACCGAGTTCGTCACCTGTAGTGTTTTACATTTAACTTTGAATCCAGATATTTATTTAAATAAACCGTTGAACAAGAACAATTGAACCAAATTATAAAATAACAAGAATTTACGTTATTAGAACCTAACATAAATAAACGATCAAGCAAAGAATTGAATTCCTAAATTTTATTCATAAATGCACAAACTAAAAAGGTTGATAATATCTCGGAACAAGTTTGTTACGTTACTAATCGATAAACAACAGGTTCCTATTAACTAAACGGTAATATAAAGCTTTTCACTACCGTAAAACAATACTGTGAAAGGATCTCCTAATGTTCCTCCCCTCTGTGAAGCGATGTTTTAGTAACCTTGGCTGTAGGTTACTTTTATCCAAAGCGGCTGGTGGCGAAACGATATTATGCAAGTGTATTTGCAAATAATTGCGTCTGTACATCAACAAGTTATATGCGTAAACGTTGCTTCTTCATAAAAGATAGTTTGAAAATGGTAAAAGTATTTACCGTATAACTGGAACTAATCCAATAGAGATCTAATTTGTTGACACAAAAAACACTTAACTCACGACACTGGTTCATATAAAGTTTAACTTATAGTTAATACATTAATTCGTAAGAATGAACGACTTCCACATAAGTTTGTAATTTAAAGAAATATTTGAATTGTCTTTCAGTATCTATAATGAGCGAGGCAATACAAATCTCGAAGAAATTCGATAAAATGTCTGGTACATTCCAGAGATTGTCGATAGGATATTTAGCAATGAGAGAAATTATTCGCGAAGTTTTCTCTCAGGCAAATTATCACCTTAATAAAAATTAGTCAACCAGTTGAACTACTTCTCTATAATTAACAAAATTATTCTAAGTCCAAACTTCGCATATAAAAAACACGGAGCATGCGTGTCTCTTTGTCGATAATTCTTGTTGAACTCTCTCGAGTTCTTTTGCGGAATGCCTAATTTCCAACCTCCCGAAAGGATGGGTCTAACAAATTATTGGGTGGTCAGCATACATAACTACATGACAACCAATAAAATAATACAAGAAGGGAGTGATTCAACTAGAAATTTGAACGTTGCACTCTGCAATTATAGCCAAATAAATTTTGTCTTGTTTAGACAAAGTGACGGTTTTATGGTTTAAAAGAGCATAAAACTAAAAGATAGGAATGCAAGATTGCTTGAAATGCAGAAATTAAATCTGAGAAATACAAATTCAGAAGTAGTTTTATTCTATGGAAAGCCCCAATGTATCTCTAGTTTAGCACTGAGAAAATATTTTTATAAAAGAATTCTAAACGATAATAATGTTCTTAAGCCATAAATTTAATAATGTTAAGGGGCATTAAACCAAAGGTCTTTTATGCTACAGAAAGACGATAAACTTCCAGCGCAAACATTTAATCTTGAATACAAATCCTTGCATTGTTGTGACATTACAAATCGGTACTCAAAACACAAAATAGTTGATAAAGGAAAAATCGGATTTAGTAATCCAGAGTAATAACTTACCGTCACATATAACTAACATATAGTTATGGTTAATGGTCAGCTCTGAAGGTCAGAGACGAGTGAATTCAACAGTAAAGGTAGCTGTTAACGTGTTTTTGACAACAAAATAGGAAAAAAGGTAAAAATCAAGGGGCGTCAATGACGGCAAGAGACAGTCCAAATAGCAAGGCCTCCTTATAAACCACCTTTACAAACTTTTAAAACTTAAAATGTTGCTACAACTCATCAGGATCCACTGCTTTTGATTCTTCTCAGAAAATGACATCCTTTTTAAGATTTTATTGCGTGAAAGATCTCAGGACCTCGGCCGGAAATCGAATCCGCAACCATTCAATTGATAGTCAAATTCGTAACTATCCGAGCCACCTAATAAATTCATTTACTGTTGAATGCCTATAAAACCTAAATAGCAATGGTCTGAAAAATTGTTCCTTTAATGCTAGTTTACGTCAATTTACAACAATCTTGTACACCTGTAACTGATTCAAACAGAAACATCTAAACACAGAAATATAATTCAACAAATAAATTGAACGCAAAGTAATCTACTCATTTTAAAAAGCAAAATCTGTAACATTCACTTTGAGAATTCTACAAGAAAAGAATGGTTAACTTTAACTAGAAAATAAACTAGAAGTTTATATAATTACAATAATGCAGCAGAATTAAAAATAATAAATTATCAGCATTTAAATATTTTTATATGAATAAATATAATTTGCAGTCTGAGGTCTAAACCTTTCTTTCAATTTATTCAAGGCTTTTAACTGCAATTTTTTATCTACGGAAGTTATAAAATAACGAGTATTTGTCTAACCTTGCAATAGATAAAATAAGGATAGCAACAAGCTAATCAACGGGGAGACGACCAACAAAAATAGTAGCGTCTCTTTGTTGTTGAATTTCCAAATACAAATTTGCTACGCCTATCTAACTGGTCTGAGAAACTAAGAATGCAGAAACTTCGGACCCAAATCAGCGTGGGAGCTAGGTAAGAACGCAATCGAAAATCTTATCATTTCGTCAAGTATACAAATAAATAATTCAATTACGTTATTTTATGTTATTATGCAAGGGCCAAAATATTCACAGACTCCTGAGCCAAATTAAGTAAGTTGGATCCTGACCGCATCTACTATCAGTTGCCTGATAATATTGAAAACCATTGCATGATGTAGTTGCGCGTAAGCAAAGCCAATGCAAAGTTATTAATTTCTCATGTGCAGTATTGAGATGTGTGGTTGAATAGTAACACTGCAGGATCATATTCAGAAAGTCTTGGGGTTCGATCTCCTGCAACTTATTTTAAGATCTCCTGTAGTTAAGCAAGCTCAGCTTCTAACGCGACCCAGCTTCAACAAAAGGGAATAAAACATGTTGATTTTCATTTTTTTAAAATCAGGGTGTTTTCTGAAAGGGCTACAGAAGAAGATAAATAAATTTTAGGCCATTGGTAAGGGTACCTGTAGTATTCTTCATTCTTGAAAATAAAACTGCTTTGGTTGAAAAGGTAGATATCAAGCTTTTAAAAACCACTGTTATTTGGGTAATCCAAGAGCAGAACTAGCGTTGAACAATTGACTTAAATAAAGTATTAGCTGCTACAATTTCTTTGAATGACCAGTTGGATGAGACTGAAACGGGGCGGGTACGAAAAGGCAATTGGAAGGTTGCAATGCTATTTTTTCCAACTGGTTCGACTTCAAAACAATCAACTTTTAGATTGTATGTTGCTTTTCATGTGTACGCACAATCATCTTGCTAATAAAAATAAGCCTAGTAAGTATATTCGAATACATCAGCCATCTTGAGTGTTAAAAGTTTAGGTTGACTGATTTTTCAGTTGCTGTTGCTTAATTGGACGCTTAACTTCTTAGTCCAGTGGGCTTGTCAGCGATCGATGAAATGATTCCCTGACTGACTTTGCTGCTGCTACTACACGATATCGTGTGCACATTGCACTTGTCATTTTTGATTGGAAGCTCAACTAAATTTGAGGTTAAAAAACTGCTCCCATATTACCTTTGACAGTGTTGGCAAACTAGCCTACAATATAAATGCTGAGTAAAGTCTTCAGCAATTACTTTTTTATCGGTACGCCAGCTTGTTTATTTAGGGAACTTGCTTAGTTAGAATCTCAGCCGTTGAATATTCCTGAATGCGTCTGTAATGGGTTCCTGTGTTCCTTTTGAGTTTAAACAGCTACAAAACGTGTTAAACATCGTACTGTCAATGTTATTGTCAATAAGATTTTGCATTATGTTTATTTACGTGGTCTGCTGACACTGCCCATCAGTTACGTTCCAATACAGTGTTTATGAGACAGGCTAAATAGTCAACGACAATACAAAAAAGAATCCGCTGATACCCGTCCAAAGCCTCATCGAGGACAAAAACTCTACTTAAGTTCATAAATAAATAAATTAATTAATTAATAGGAGCCACTATAGATCCAGCTAGATGGTTACTTCTTTATTCTATTCAACTCGAATTTTGATGCTCGACTCATTTGTCAGTATATGACATTAAATAACATTACCATACTGTATAAAATTATCGCGACAATTTTACATATTTATACCAAAACTCAACAAGCTTCTTTTAAATCTCTGAACATTAAAATTCTAAAATGAAAGAGAGGATTATTGAAATTACTAAATGATATTTCAAGCGATTACAAACAGTGATTTAAACTTCACATGAAAACATTAACCGTAAATATGTCCAGAGGAGCATTTTTCTATACACTATATGAGGTACATTATTATAGCTTCAAGTTGCGTTAAACAAAGACATGTATGATAACTACACT
>VTPC01006280.1:0-10191 GCA_011009095.1 Ignelater luminosus | reverse complement strand
ATATCTTATTTATGTTATTAAACAATAAGTAAACAAACAAATAATTGTTAAAATAATTATATCAATTAGTTATCATAATAATTAATATTATAATTCGCGATGCAATGTGCACCCCTTTATAATAACCTTTACAACATGCGTAAGAGATTCATACCGCTTGTTCTTAGACAGCTCGTGTTGCTAGAAAGAACAATATTTTATAAAAACTGGTTACTGAGAAATGCACTTTAGAAGTTACTACAAAAGTTATTTGAAATTTAAACTAAACAATGTTTGTTATAACTTCTCAAAACGGCAACTTCTTTAAAGGGTTACTCTTTTATATTATACACAAAAGCAAAGAATGTTTTCTATTTGTCTATTCACTGTATCCACACGCCGTCGATAACTGCACTGAAGAACGGCATCTAAGCTAAAGTTAAACTTCTAATACCTCTGGATCAGGTATACCCAAAACTTTAAAAATATTTATTTTTTTAAAATCTTAAACGACAGTAAATGCTCATAGGAAATTGAAGGGTTTGATGCCAACCCTCGAGTGAATTACAAAAGTTTTGTTATTACCAAACTACATTGAAAAATAACACATTTACATTGCTTAGGAATTATTGCATACATTATCTAAAAATATATACAAAGCAATAGAGTAATTATATTATTGTAGTTTCTTTTACCTTTTGTTTGTAATATTAATTAGTTTTTTTTCGGTTATTGTAAAAATAAACATTTCTTTTATAATGTTTATTTTATTCTCTAGACATTTCAACAATTATTATTGTCTTCTTCGGTAGAATCATAAAATATAAAAAAGTTAAAATTAAAATGACATAATATACTTTTTTGTTAATTAATCACAAAAAATATATTATGTTACCATAACCGAAGAAAAAACTAATTAATATTGCAATAGAGTAATATTATAAATCGACTTCATAGGTTTAAAAACGTTTAACGGTTAAAAGAAGATTTTGCAAACGTGTCCAATAAACATAACAGCATTGCGTATATAAATATATAAAGTAAAGGTATATTAACAGAAGAATTAAAATCAAAATAAAAAATTTATTTAAAAAAATTAAATTAAAAAGAAACGGGGTTCGATTTGGGAACAAAAAGTGTATAAACTGGTTCTCAAACGAACTGCACCTTGCTTCATCTCCACTAGTCCACGATGCGCACCTTACCGGGGTGTGTTTATGAAAGTAGTTGTTTCCTCAAAGAAATACAAGTTTTCTCGTTTGTCACGCGCTAACCTTTAATGAGTTTTTAGGCAACCCAACGTTCGTTTACCGACCTAATATATTCTCAATTTTTTTGAAAAAAGCTGTACAAAAATGTCTCAGTACAAATTTGGTGATAGCTTTTTAGTGCCTAGGCTGAGAACTTTCAATTTTTCTTTCTAAAAAGATATTTTCTTATAAACATTTTTTGTATCTGTAATTTTTGATAACGCAAAAAAATAATGACATCGCATGTAATGCAAAGTTTATTAGTGATAACTAGTCTTAAATTACAACAAAAAATGCTAAACTAATTATAATAATGGAGGAAACTTTTCCTGAAGTTCCTATACCAGCCCATAGATTGATGGCAAACCGCTTCTGGAAATGAGTACGTCGAATGACGTGCGGATTGTCGATACTCCAGACATGAGTGTTTCTAAAATGTAACACTCCATTGCGCGTAAAGCAGCATTCATCAGTGCTGCATACGTATTCTGCAGAGTCGGGTTGTCGTCGATGTTGTCGTAGAAACCATCTTGAAAAATTTCTGCGACGTGGAAAGTTAGCTGCAACTAGAGCTTGCACCCTTTGCACGTGGCAAGGGTGCATTTGCTGTTTATGCACGCCACACGGTCCAAAGCGATACAGTGACATGTCTTGCAATTTCTCTAGTTCTTAATTGAGGATCATTTTCAATCATTTCCAGAATTCGTAGGAGACGCTCTCTGCCACCTCCGACGCCTCTTTGCGGTTGTATATTCGCCGTTTCCCGTCGTCGTTGTATAATAGCCAACAGTCTTCTTGGAGTCGGTGCCACTCTGTTGGGAAATCGTTCAGCATACAAACATGCTACAGCTGCAGCGTTTTGACGAGCTTCACCATACAGAATCACCATGTCCATTAATTCTGTGTTAGTAAATCCCAGCACAGCCATTTCATAACAATAATTAAACTATTTATCACGGTAAACAATAAAAACAATAAATAATAATATAATGATTATAAAAACAATAAACACAACCACTAGTCACTAAGGAATTTTAAAATACCAAAAACAATCCACAATAACTACGTACAATCGCCAAAAAGTTTCCACCCAAATCACTTTAAGATTTAAACGAAACTGAACCTGAAATGATTGCACATGGCTGGCCGCAAAGGCTTGTTCGAGAGGATTCTCTCGGTAAATTCAGATGTTTTGAATTTAAATGTATTTCATGTAAAAATAATTTGCCTTTTCTCTACATAGTACTGTTGTATGTAAACCAACAAGGGGCTGCGCTTGATAGCACCTTAAAAGCAGAACAAAAATGGGTTTACTTCTTTGATCAAGATAAAAGAAGATAGCTAACGGTAAAAGGAACTAATCTTTTTCCTGGTAGAATCCATCATAAATAACATTTCAGTTGATTTAGTTTTACTTCTTGTAATACAAAACCATTAAGTTCAGTAACATCAATTTAAGGACAATACACCCTTTTCTTGATGTACTTCGAATACAATAAAGTACTATCAACGCTACTATTTATGAAGAAGATAACGGGCAGTATTCAAATCACTCACTGATAATCTTGAAAAGGATAATTGTTAATGAAAAAACATGCAGATGCATTTTTAATTACAGTATGAATTAAACTCTTTTCAATTTCTAATTATCTCCTTCATTTATTGTGATTCTTAATTAAAGAAGATAAAACCATTTTATAAAAATTGTGTAAAAATCTCCTTTCCAGCTACTCCGTTGACCATCAATCATTATGTTGCTTTCTCATTTTTACTACAAGTTTTCTAGAATCTTTGACACAAAATAAGTGGACAAACTACCTGTTATTTACTGGAATGTCTGGTTTGACTAGGGTTAAAGAAAGCGAAAGTATTTATTTATTTGCAGAGTTGCTAATTCTCTTAGTAATTTCATTCATACATTTTTCGTAATGCATTTTGTTGTTTTGTGACGAAACTAATAAATTTACAAAAAAATTGTACAATACCTTTTTATTAGGCTGGATGAGACCAATCTTCTGAATAAATCTTAAAGTAGAATGTTCATTAGTTATTGAATAATAACGTATGAAAGTTTGGTACTTTATTAATCGTTTTTGGGAAAATCGTTGAGATTTGACCATAGCTGTATAAGACTTTTCTGTTCGTATTGATGTCCCGTACCACCTGTTTCCCGGACTACTATTAGTTCACTAACATCCTGTATAACGTAATATAATGCGGTGTAAATTAAACAATGCAAAAAAAGTGAGGATTCTCTTTTGAACTAGATAGTGCATACATGTTCGGAAAGTAGAAAGCAAGTTGAATTTCCGAGAGGAATACAAGTTTAGTGTATTTATTAATGATTATCAAAGTATAATATTTTCTAAGGATTATTAAATAAATAAAACACTTCATTTCTATTTTCTAAGGGGTTAAACAATATAAGAGAGTAGAGATCTTGGGAATTGACTAAACATTACTCGATGATTTAGGTGAGAACGATATCGTACTTACATTTCTACAGTAGTTGTATGAAACGCGCGTGCTTACACAATCAGTTCAAATGAACGACTCTTTAAAATGAGTTGAACGAACTGAACTTGCACTGTAAAGAGAGTCATACGTCCTTAGCATATGTCCCATGACTAACACCAAATGATCGACCCCATCCGGCCTTTGATTCACAACCGCCCCCAATTAGCATAATTCCCTCCGTTTATGGACCTTGGCGAGGACTATAGAAACAAAAGCCGGCCTGATTTCGGTCACCTTTAAGTAACTAATATTATTTCATCGTTGCATAATTACAAACCCACTTTGAGCTACGGTCAATAACCCAACCTGGGGTTGTTATTGTATACGTTTTCCGACTACCTGCTACGAGCCAGTCGAGAGTCGACCCTTATTTACTTGCGTAATCTTGTGTTATTATTTAACAATCTGCATCCTATGTGATTCGTCGCAATAATTTAACTTTTGCAAAATTTTCAGGTATGGAACTCCTGTTACGTGAGCGTTAAAACAGTTTCTACCACAATGATTATATCATTTATTTCCTTAAATATACAATTACAATTATAAAAGATATCAAATATTGAATCTATAATTGATACGCGAACGACTGGTACTAACTGATTGAGTGCTCTCACAGGGCGGCATTCGTTTTTATATGCCCGCTGGGGTTGATTAAAGACAGCGGGTGCAGTGCATGTTGGCCTTTGAAAGTAGGGGGTCCGATTGTACTTGGGAATGCCAGCGTCTGGAGATTACAATCCTTAACACTCCACACTAAAAAAAAATCTCAAGTATTATAATATTGATTATTTACCTTAATAATATATAATAAATCATTTTGAATTCACGCAGGAAAGATCATTATGTGATGCAAATATATTTCATTAGAATTAGATTATGTTGTTAACTTTCATGTTAAATTTATGGTAAAGGACAATTATGTAGCAACATCATCGGATTTTTTACATGACATGTGGGTTTAGTTCATCTTTGATAAGAATTGTTTTAAAAAGCAATAAACCAAAAAAGGATGAGTCGGTTCCTGAATTTAATTGTAACAAGTGCACATTCATTTAAAAATAAAATCAAAATAAAACCAACAACGATTTTTCATTAACATTTCTTGCGCTTTAGGTGTCTTGGGTTCAAGTTTTTGTCAAGTAATAGGGCTCAGGCCATTGGTTATCCTTCCTAAAACTATCGAGTTTCATGTTTATTGCTTTTTGCAAGCATAAAGTTAGAAGTGGTTGTAAAAGGTCCACCAAATGTACTAGAAACAACAATCTTTAGAAATATTTCTAGGAACGAAAAGAAAATCATGTAAAATTCTGTAGTTGCCATACGGAAGTCATAAACATTCCCTGCAACAATAAGAAGAATCTACAGTAATCTGTAGAGATATTTCAAGAACAGAAAAGTTTATAGTTTTACACTACCTGCATGGAGGAGGTCGAAAACATTTTAAGAGGGCCATCTATGGTGAAAAATACCCTCCTTTTCTATCTGAACTGGAAGGTCTCTTTTTAACCCATTAGTGCTCACTATTTTTTTTTAGAAATCAATTTTTTTTTCTCAGCTTATGGCATTTTTATGGACCTATATCACTGCAAAAATTGTTTAAAAAATTCTAAGTTGATTGGAATGTGAATTGGAGGCTGGGTCGTTAACGACCCACTGAGCACATAAATAGTAAAATTAGTACTGAGGGATATAAGAAGCCTGTAAGGTAATATACAAATTAAACATACTTTTAATTATTTTATTAGAAGAAAATACACAAAAATAATATTATTTAATACCTAATTGTTCGGATGGAATGCGGAAAAACATTTATCATGCAATGGTACTTGACATGTAGAACAAGCCTTCACCGTTTTGCTTTTACAGACGGCACATCTTCTTCTCAGTTGGTTTGTGAGTATAATATGCTTGGTATTTCTTCTCGCAGCTAAAGGATAGGAATAACTTGAGGTTGGTCCATGTCTAAGGGGAAGCTTTCCATATTTTTTGAGCAACGCTTGGCCAACTTCTCTTCTGAATGCTAGATTGTCAAGAGACTTTCCTACATTTCTTGCAAGTCGCCAGGCGTTATTCATTGCGGTGTCGAACATCCACATAATGATTGGCATGTACCATTTTTTCCCCCGCATCGATATCCTGTAGGTGGCGATGTTGTTATCAAACTGATCCACGCCACCCATGTATTTGTTATACATGGAAACAACGTTGGGTTGTGGTATGTAAACCTTCTTTTTTTTCTTTTGCGGAATATCGAGCTGCACTCTGTAGTGGTTTTACTCCATACTGATTAGACAGTAAGGTAACTATACTATTATCTTTCCACCTAACAGCAAGTATATTGTTTGCCTCGTCTATTTTGTGATTGTATGACCCCCTTTCTGTCTTTTTATAATATTGGTCATTTGGCAAATTGCAGTTACCTGTTCTATTGACCCTTACCGTGCCGGTTCCACCTATCCTTCTTTCTCCCAGTGTAGTTAGAAGTTTCACAGATGTAAAAAAGTTGTCGAAAAACAATGAAAATTTCAGATTTTCGAAATGCGTTTGTAAGACATCCGCAAAGTTGTAAACAACAGATTCCCCTAATCCGCAGTCTTGTTTGTCGTTACCTCGTCTACCTTGGTATAGGTTAAACTGCAAACAATAGCCCAACCGAGTAGCCATTACCCATGACTTGAATCCAAACCGTATTGGTTTACCACGGATGAACTGTTTACACCCATGCCGACCAAAATAGGGGATCATGGATTCATCTATTGATATAGACTGTTCTATTGGTGCATAATCCATAAAAAGTCTATTTAGTGCTACTATAAGAGGTCTAACTTTGGCCATTCGATCTGTAGGATCCAGTACACTATTGTCTGCTGCGTGAAGGTTTCTGAAAATGTCTTCAAACGTTTTGCGTCTCATCGAGGTGGAAATTAGACGATTTTGAACGTCGTCATTTTCTTCCCAATACATACGACGTCTAGGCAGAACATTATAGCCACTAACATATAAAATTCCTAAAAAGGCATACATATCCTCAACCGATACCGTTAATTGTCTGTTTTTTGACGCTGCGTATTGCACGGTATGTTTCACAAGAAATAAAACTAATTGTGCAGGCATAAAAAGTTCAAAAAAATCCAAAGAATGGTTTTCGGCGCCTAGTGAAATAGGCGGCAGAAAAGACTCGCTCCAATTTTCACAAATGGGATTTTTTAAATCGTCTAACACCCACTTTGGCTTCTCTTGAATGACGCTTGTTGCTTTTCTTACTTTTTTATGTGGATTAGAGGGTATACTGCTTGTAGTAGGAGTATTATCTTCAACATTATTCTCTTCCGTTACTGGTTTATCATTGATATAAAGCTCAGCTTCGGCATCTAACTGATTATGATTTAGGCGATCCGGATCTTGACAGTCTTCTTCACCTGAATCTTCGTCTGTATCATTTCCTGCATCCGTTGGAGGTGTGATATAAACATCGTACTTATAATGATTGTCATCTTCTATATTCTCAAGTTCAGCCAGGAGCTCGTGAACCGTAAGTGGACGTTTTCTGTTCAATAAAATTACGCATTACAAACAGTAAATGTATACAAAAAACTTTCATTACCTTTCCCAGTAGTCGTTGAAATTACTCATTTTAGTATTTTACAAATCACAGAATTATCACTATAACAACTAATGCACAAACCCAATATAAATTACTATGAAAATAATACACACAAACAACAATTTTAGCGTAAAACAATAATAACAGTCGAACACCAAATAGCTGAATAGCTACTGAATATGATTATGCACCCACTAAGGGCTCGGCGCTGTAACACATTTTATGTGCTCAGCGGGTCATTTCCGACCCAAATGATTTTAAGACACAATAACGTAAAATGCAATAAATCTTTCATCAACTAGAAATTGCAGAACTACTAGATGACACTTTTTGAATGAAGTCTTCAAAAAAAAAGTTGTTTATTAGCCTCTTAGAATCGTAAAATTTAATGGTTTCCGACTAACTGCACGACCGTAAATAAACGCAGAAATGTATTAATGTTTTAAAATAAATCTCAAGGTACTACAACAAAAATAATAATATCTACACAATGCCAGTAGTATATGTTAACGCTTAAAACGAACAGATCTCTTATTTTATGGAAAATAAGTACGTAATTAAATTAAGTGTGTGAAGGGTCGAAAACGACCCACTGGGTACAAATGGGTTAATTTTTTTGTTGTAAGATTTCAAGATTTTATTTTTATTGCTGTAAAGAATTCTCTGAATTAGGAGAATGTTTTCAAAACCGAAAATAAGACTTTCACGAAAACCACGAGTAGTGTTAAAGCATATGTTAAGCATTTAATATATTAGTAGTTCTCGGAAGGACCCCTTGAGAAGGGTGCTACGAGATGTTTTTAAGATGAACGGACAAAAATAGAACAATAGCATTTTAAGGGTCAGTTTTGGGTTTAGTTTTAAGTTTTTAGCATGTGTGACCATTCAGGTCAAGTCAGTTTAGTTTTAAACACCGTACAAGTAACATAACATAACGAATTAAGCCGCATATTCCAGAACGTTTCACTATTATATTCACTAATAAATAAATCTATTAACCTCAACCTGCTTGTGTTTTCTTATTCTGCCAAACCAACGAAATATAATTTATTTAAAGAACAATTGCCATAGCAGCGTACTTCACTACATCTGTTAGGGATTCAAGTCGCTGGTACCCTTGCCAGAAATGATCAAAAATATATCGTCGGCCTCATTTACAAGGGAGTAAAAAAGCTTTTTTTATTCGATTATGAAAGTAAATGGTATCGAAAGTAAAACATATAAGCAAACTAGTGATCAATTTGCTATTAATATACCATTTTTATAAACATTTTTTACTGACAACATATTTATTGGAGTTACGCATTTTTCATGCTCAATGAAAAGGAGATACGTATTTTTCGCGCTCAAAAAGATAATAATATTATTTAATACTAACTATAGAAGAAATGAAAAGTTCTGTGGTGCTACAGTAGTATGCGCTGTATCTTCATGTACGTGCTCTACCTTAACGTACGTGTTCTACCTTGCAGATTAGAAGATTTGTGTATACAGATATAAAGAAATTATTATTCATAATTTTAAACATGAACTTTATTTAATTAGGTATACAAAGGCTATCTAGTTACAAAAATTAAATTAAATTTTAACAAGCTGATAGTATTGACTAGCGATACACAGTCTGAATGTCTCTCAAAAAACTTACAAATGCGTCTGCTTCATTTTTTCTTAGTTTTTTCCAACTAAAATAGTCCATGCGTGACCGCATATGTTGAAGTAGCACTCCTCGCACCTTTTTTAAAATTTGAATTTTGGTACATAACATCTGCTTTACAGTCAAGGGATTTAGTTAACCGCTAGAATGTCTGGACTTATACCGTCCGGTATTAGACATTCTGTGAAAATTATTGTCCGAAATTTAAAAAGACGGACTTAGTTAACATGTACAAAGCGTTTTGCAGGCAAAAAGCCATAAATACTGATATCCACCAGGAAAGAATTTCAAATGATGACAAAACATCTGTATGTAATTGTTTGATCGTCGATATTTCTGTTTTCTTTACTATACTATTTACATTAATTGATCATTTTAAATAATTCAACATATCCTGTTCCAAATAGGTTGCTTTATTAAAACTTCCAGCATGCAATACAAGTAGAACGCATGCTACAGTGCTAGTGAGTATAGGTAGAACTAGGGTTACACCTCTTAGCTGTCTAAATCCAGGAGAAAAAAAAACATTGATTTTTATAACTTTTTATTTTAATTTGAACTTATATTTTACATTTGAACGAACAGATTTTAAAATATCTGGTCTCGAATTGACAAATTTAAAAAACTTTTTGCAGTCCATTTTAAAATTGAAAAATGTTTGGATTTCCGCCTTGACATGTTCTTCATTAAACGATTTCTTTCCTTTGTCCATATATCGAATACTAGACTAAAAACACGCTCGCAAGCAGCGTTTGATACAGGTGCAGATAAAACGAATGAAACAAATTTTTTAACCTATCTCCAACTCCATTTTCGATTGTTGAGAAAAATTTTGCCCACCTCAAATCCACTCTTTCATTTGATTTAACAATGCTGTCTTGAACCTCCCTCAAAATGTAGAAATCTTTATAAAGTTTATTTGCATCAAAAGTGATCTTTAAATCAATGAACAAGTCTCTCAAATCATCCCACGTAATTGGTTTTTTCATTGAAAGTATGCCCAATTTACTGTTCTCAGAATTTTCGAAATCATACCAATCATCCAAACATCTCTGAAAGAAAATGTCTGCTTCCTTGTAAAACGCAGCCTTGTCTGTTTCATTTAATTTTTTTAAAAGATCTTTTACTGAACTACCAAAAAAATTATCCTTTCTTCTATTTATAATTTTTTGGCGGATTTCAATCAT
>VTPC01006278.1:0-39196 GCA_011009095.1 Ignelater luminosus | reverse complement strand
TAAAATTAAAGTTTCTCAACTTTTTTGATTTTTTCGCTAGAGCTGTAGTTTTCTAAAAAATGCCAAAACTTTTTGCATTTAGCCCAATTGTATTTTTTCTTCTAAACATTAGACTATTTTTAACAAGTTTTTCTGGTTTTACAGCCACTTCGTACCCATGTGTTTTATTATTAGATGATGCAATATGAGGAAAGATTGCCAGACTGCTAAGTATAAGCAACACAAAGCTGTGCTACCGTTAGTTTTCGTTGACTATGGTCTAACTGCTCTTTACATGTTCGATTTGTATTGGTTATAAACGGACGGATATCGTAGATCTATATAAAACTGAAAGTAGTGTGTTTACTGTGAAACACGGTTTTCGGCAGTATTGGGGGGGGGGGACTTGGTTACTTCCTAAAAAATGAACAAAAGGAGACTTTGTTAGAATATCAGTGACGTGATGTGCTAATATACTTACAGAAATAAAATTTAGCCTTTACTTTTAAAGAATACTGATCTATAGTAAAATCATCAATGTGACTAAACCATTTGATGTAAAGTAACTTCCTATAAGGGTTTAAGGAAAAGAATCGAGCAAATGTTCCAATCCTTACAAAGTTAGATGCCCTACATTGTTTCAGCTTCCTTTGTAGTTTACACAATGGCAACAAACTAGCCAGAACCGTACTGGCATATTTATTATCAATATATATTACATTAAAACAGCAGCTTTTCGTTCGGTAAACAATTATTTTTTTCAGAGAGACAAAATCTCTTACAGTTAGGTCCAAACGTGTCCTGATTTCTATTGGGTTATTTTATTACGGATTAAATACAGAAAGAGAGACATTAAACCTAGCGTACTGATAAAAGCTACTAATTAAGACAGTTTTGTACAATTTCAATTCTAGTTCAAATCACGGAAACTTTACAGTAGAAATAAATTATTTGATCGCATTGAAATTGCAATAAACAAGTAGGCAACACAAATTACATTTGTTTATTTAAAATAAAATGCGATACTGAAACGCTCTTATTAGTAGTTCAAAGTAAAATTTAAAAACACCGACATAAAATCAATTTAACCGAATCCTGTTTCATTGGACATGGACTTGATCAGAGTCTACATATTTGTATTGATTTATGTTTTTTTCTGAAACGCAACTTTATTGCAAAGAAGGAAAATAACCGTGAAACTAGGTGTAGTAGTAAAACTCGTAAATGAAACATCAAGGAACTAGTTTAAGCCTTCTTGAACCTAATTTGGTATTAAATTTTTATTACAACTTTAATGCTTTGTCTGAATAATCATAAAACCGAGATCAGAATCCGGAAGAAGAATATGGGCATATTTTATGTTAATAAGCAGGTTGAGTTTACTAACATTGAAACCTTATTTCATTATAAAATTAAGATTAGTAACTGTTATGAATTTGATTTTTCTAGAAAATTAATTTATTTATTCTTAGTAGTATTTATATTAAATCTTACTTGAATTACTCCACCGCCAGGTCCTTTAGAGCAATTAAGAAATTCTTCGGGCAAACCCAGTAATTTACCCAGCCAGTTCATCATAGCGACCTCCAATTCTGTGCATGCTGGACTTGACACCTGAATATTTAAATGTTAAGTATCATACGTTTTAGAAAGTAAATATTTTTATTGCATCATTAAAGTGAAAACTGTCTTCGAATTTTACCATTATGTAAAAGTAATAAATTAATTAATAAGAAATAAACAGAACTTTTAACCACATACCCAACTAAAGCCGACACATCCAATTCCCGCACTCAACATTTCTCCTACAATACCCGGATAAGAATTCGCTGTTGGGCAGTACGCATGGAAATTTGGGGAATGCCAGTGTGTTATTCCCGGCATTATTATCCTTTCTATGTCTTGCATTATGTCTTTCCATTCTTCTCCCGATTGTGGTGCGGATTTTGGAATCATAGTATGTAAATATCCTGGTGTAACGGAAGGTAGTACTTTTCTGGAATATAAACATTAATATTATTAATTCAATTATTTCTTTAATTTTAGATTAAAATCTTAAGTTTTAGTTTCCTGTTTTATCGCTAGCCTACTGAGTTTACTGCTTGTTTACTTTTTCTACTCTTTTTGTAATAAAATTAATAAGGGCAAACCGGAATCAATTAAAAAAGACTGTAATGGCAAGTAGTACTATCTACATTACTTTCCTGTCATTATACAATTATGAAAAGTTGAGTGTAAAATAAAGAAATTTGTTTTCTAAAGAAAATTTTTAAATTAATGCAAACACTGGAGTTTTGGATATCGGAGACGTTCCTAGTGTACATACAGGGTATACACTAAACATGAACAAAAAATTTAAAAAAAGTATAAAAAAAACAAAAATTTCTGATTTTAACATCTAAACATGAAAATAGAACAAAACAACTAACGGTGATGGAAAAGCTTTTTAATATTTATACTGTTATTATGGCGGGCGTCTAAATAGCACTTAACAATGGCCGATCGCAATAAAAAACTTTAATTTCAGATGATACTGCTCATGAACGTACATATAGTAACTGCAAAAGTAACAGTTGTAACAGATATCCTTGAAGAATAAGGCCTATAAGTTACATTGCCCTAAGAATAGTTCGTTTCATATACTTTGGCGTTACTACTCACAATTTGCACTGAGTTGAGATTGCAATTCAGAAATGATAGTACTGTCATACCAGCTCTATCTAAATAACGATGCAGTTTAGTCACCATCTTTTACTGGCCTTTTTGAATAAATAAAAGGTCTCTTGACAAACAAATGCGGTTAATAACTGAGAAAGGTCAGAGACATTATAGAAACTTTTTACTATTACTTGTTCTAGGTTAGTTTAGAAATTCTTTTATAGAAGTTTTGAAATTTTCTTGAAGAAGTATATTTTTGCAAAATACTAGACAGAGCGATGATTAAGAGATTTGCCGAAAGAAGTGTACAGAATAGGAGGTATTTGGAAGACCATATATTGAAAATCCTCTTCATTTTTATCTTAATTTTAGAAATAGTGTTTGGTAAAATATTTAGAAGGTATATAATGCGCTCAAAGACAAGTTAAAAAGTCTTAAAATCAACATGAATCTACAAACCCAAACGTTTTCATCGTTCAATTGAGTTAAACTGTCAAACTAATAGTCTTTCTACATTATGAAGCGTCAGATGACACTGCGTCATCTTTACAACTACGCCTGTGTAATGTTGAATTTTTAAGATGGAAGATATTATCTCATGTGTGATCATCAATTTCAACGGTTAGGATGCAAGTAACTTTATGGCGAAGGATTCTCAAAATTGTAAGATTGTGAAGCGTCAGATGACACTGCGTCATCTTTACAACTAAGCCTTTGTAATATTCAATTTTTAAGATGGAAGATATTATCTCATGTATGGTCATCAATTTCAACGGTTAGGATGCAAGTAACTTTATAGCAAAGGATTCCCAAAATTGGAAGATAGATGTGCAACATCTTATGTTGAAAAGCGAATCTTGGTCACAGTGAAACAAAACCCTACAACGAACGTAAAAAGAATTTTGATGGTACTGGCCATTTTGTTTGGAAGACTCTCCAGCATTGATTATTGTATCTGTAGTATATCGAACAAGTACAAACGATAAATCACCTGTTTACCAAGCATATTCACAATAAAATGAATTTTTTAAGATTATAATAATTGAGTTTGATCAGATGAAACTCCCCAAGCCTTTGTCGGATCTAGTTTTCAATGTCAGGTCTCTTTTTTAAATCTTTTTTTATTAATTTTGCCCATTTTGCTAACACTCTTCACCCTGTTTACACAGTTTACTTTAAGAGAAACAATGCTAATAGCAGAAATTCAAGATCTAGAATATAATTATTCGTTAGATAAAGCATGAGCACTTTATAATTTTATAAAGTATTTCAAACTGGAAAGTTGCAGTTTGGCTACAGCCATATGCACTTTTTTAAATTAAAATGGTAACAGTTAAATGTTCAAAAATATTCAAAGCATTAGGAAGTGGACGTTAATCGTAGAAAGTATGAAACAGGATAATATAAAAAAACCCGAATCATTTTAATGATAGCCATTTTGCAGGAAACTTCTTGAAATATTCTACAACCTAAAATTTTTATTCCTTTTACTGCTTTCTGTTACAAAATGAAGGTGCAGTGACTGAATATTTTGTTGATACTTGGTTATGTTATATAATGGTGTTAGAAATGAATACAATTAATTACTTAAATTAAGTTTTATAATTCAGAAATTAATCGCCTTAAAAGATTAAACAAAGTGGTTAAATTATTTTAATTAAAAATTCAGTTTTAACTTGTTAAATAAATAAATTAATTAAAATAAATTCATCCAGTAAATCAAGAATAATACGCGACATGTTCAAATTTTGTACAATAGCATAAGAATCAATAAAGTATTATATATAATCAATTTTACAATAGACGATTTAATTGAAGAAGTTGAGGAGCTTAAATTTCTTGACCTTGATGCCAAGAATTCTCTGAGCTGTTTCTTGAATTTATGAATTTTTTCTTTTAGATTTTGTGGTAGACTATTGTTCATGCATCTAAAGACTCGACGCCTTTAAAAACAGATATATTGCTACCTATCTTGAATTTGTTTTTAAATATTCCAGTTTCGATAGAATGATTAACCATCTACGTCAGTGGTACAACAATTAAATTTACAATTGATATAATAATAACTGTAGATAAATAATTTTTATTATTATTACTATTAGCATTTATTACTTTAATAACCACATCTATTATCGCAAGTTATTTGTTAAAACTATTAGTAGTACAGTTTGTACCAAAATGATTTTATTTTAAAACCGTAACCATAATATTAAGTTAACCCACTGTTTACTGAAGTAAAATAAAAAATTAGATTTACATAAGAACCAAATTGTAATATGCACTATGACAAAGATTATTATTTAAAAGTATTACGTTGGAGTCAATAGCAGAGAAAATGATCCATCTAGTGAATAAAAATTGTTTTTAAAAAATATGTATATAGTGATGTTAATAATAGATCAGGAGTTAGTCAGTACTTGCTCGAATTAGAGAATTCCTGGGAGAAATTAAAACAATGGACTTTTGGCGTTTTTGACCCCATTACATGTTAGGTGTTCTATGTAGTGGAAAGTTAAACCTTTGCAGTCATTCTTCTTAAAGATTTTATTTTAATTTTCATCGCAGAAACGATTATATTTAATTTATATAAATAATTAGATATATTTATGAATTAAATATAATTGTTTGTACGTTGCAAGCTATGGAAGTAGAAAAAAGAAACTTTCCACTATCTAATAGTTACTAATTAATGTACGTAATATTTTCAGTTAAATTTTCTGAATCAATCTTTGCTATACGTGGAAAAGCAAAACTACACTTTTACAAACGTCGTCGCCGTCGTTAAAAGAATTTTTCATTTTAATTAATGTAATAAAGAGGTGCAAGCTGTGACATTCATCATCAATATGCAGTCTACCACCAAATCCAAAATACTTAGAAACTTCTTCTATCGTAACGTAAAGAATTTAAAAACTTGTAATTCCAAAATATGACCATTTTTATAAGCGAGATAACTGATTAAGTTAAAAAATCGATTTTAGAAATCTGTAGTATAAACCAACATACAAACAACTTTAATTCTGAGAATTATATTTTGCCAATTAAAAAAATGGGATAATTTGTTAATAAAACCAAGGCAAATCACATAATTCAACATCTTAGTAGTTAAATAATGAAACTGTATAGATCAACATAAATTAAATGAAAAGAGACTAAAGCATACAACGTTCTCCATTTAAAAAACTCGAGTACAATCACATTGTACATTCCTAGATCATACTGTTCAAGAAGATTATTTGCATTATAACACCTTTCTTTTTTTTCTTTTTTTTTTACTGACTAATAATAACAAATTGAAAATAAACACAGATGAGAGCAGCATACTAAAAAAACAGTCAATAAAGAATCTTCTCAGGCAGGAGTTCGAAATGTATGTGCAGACAAGAGAAACTAAGATTTGACTAATAGATTAGACAAATAATAGATGAAAGATTAAAGATGAAGTAAAAATAATGAAGAACAACGCTAAACAAATGTAGTATATTCAGTATGATACGACTAATAAACAAAGAATATCGCAAAGCAAACAAATAAGAAAGATTATCCGAGAAAACAAGACCAAAGAGAAAAATGTCAATATAAGATTTCTAAAAAGACTCGTTGATGGACACGCTTGAAAATGCAGCGCAGATAAGCATACAATAGTCAAAGCAATTAATCAGATCGAAACTAATCCAGAAAACCAAAACTAAACAGACAGGAACATAACATAAAAACGACATTGGCCATAAAGGACATGATTTTGGAAAGAGCAGAATACAAAAATAATAAACAGACAACTACAATACCGAGAAGAGAAAAAAATGCAAAAAATATAGTAAGAAATTAAAAGAGAGAAGTGGGATTAACATTGAGAAAAAACAAAAAAGAATTAGTAATAATTGTAACAATAAAAAGGACAATGCCACAGGACAAGTAAACATAGCAACGTAGAACGTAAAAGAAAAAAGGTGATAGAAAAAGAAAATACAAAATATATTTTGATAGTTTAAAGTGGAGCAAGCGAGAAGGACGGGGACAGGAACTCCTCCTATTACATACAAAGATTCAGCTTGAGAAGCACCTAGACTTTTGAAACATGATAGTTGTCTATTAACCAAATGACGATGCAAGAAATGAAAAACAAATATTTTTTAAACAAATTAAAATCACGATGAACAGTACTAAAGGTGAAGCAATATTAATGGCTTTTTTTTTAATAGACAAGTTATTATGGAATGAAGTTGAAGACGTCGGTATGTAGGGGGAACCACATAGGGAATGATCACTATAGGAGAAACTAAGTAGTTACTTATAAGTAAAAAAAAAAACAGATGAACTACTGAGAGAGAGAGAGAGAGAGAGAGAGAGAAAGAGAGAGAAATAACAAACCAGGGAGAAACGTTATGGAAACTTTATATTAGAGACAGTAAAAGAACGGGGCAAGGAAATTTATGCTGTGAAAATTAAACAAGATTATGTTCAAAGAACGGAATTATTGAATATTAGACAATTATTAATGAAAAAACAAGCGTGTTTAAGTATTAAGAAGGATGAAAATTATAGTGACTATAAAAACAAAGGAAATAGGTGAGGGTAGCAGTTAAAACTCCAAGCAGGCAGCTTAAGTAAAGTCAGGGGCGAACCGCCAGCTTTGGGAGCCCTCCCAATTAATCCGAGTTTGGGCTAGTTGTGGAGATCATTCGTCATTTTACTGATAAACTGTTTTTTATCCATTTTGAAATAGGAAAAATAATCAACAATTGTAATAATATCAGATTTTGATAAATAAAAGAAAACAGCAAAAAGGCTCACGGTGGCACAAACGTTTATTTGAAAAGTAATTTTATGTAACTAGAAGAACTTTGAGTCAGTTAAAGAAGTCTACGTGTAAATCCATGACCGATTACGAATACTTGGCTTCATTAATTGAGTCAAAAGTTACAACTTTAAAAAGCAGAGGAGAGCCCACAACTCGCTAGAAAATATCCAAGGCTGCCTCTTGGAGAGACAAGTATTAACTTTGTCAACCATACCTAGCAAAGTTTAAATTGTTATTTTTATTTTTATCTGACCGCATAGGGGGGCCCATAAAGACCATGCCTAAATCCGCTCCTGCATAAAGTTTAAAACCAGATTAAAAAAATCTTATAAAGAAAATCACAAATAATTTATTAACATAATGAAAAATATAAGAAACAAAAAAAATTTTTATGTTTTAAGAAATTTAGGACAAATATGAAAAGAAGCACTGAAAAGATATAAACAATGTTTTGAAGAATTATTGACAAATGACAAACTAGAAACTGAAAAAAGAGAAGATTTAAGAGATACCAGACAAGCTAGAAATAAATAGTTATTTAACTAGAAGAAGTTGAAAAAGCAATAACAAGTGTGGAATGTGAAAGTCTGCAAGAGTCGATATCTCACCGGAAATGTTTAAAATACGCAGGAGAAATAGAAAATTCTTACCTGTAAAAGAAAGAAAGTACCAGACGATTGGAACACGGAATAATCTACCCCGATCTATAAAATATAACCAAAATTACAATACCCATCGAGGGATAACTCTGACTAGTGTACCAGGAAAAATATTACGCAAAGATTTTGGATAAAAAGATAAGAGAGCAAGTAGATCAATTTACAGATGAAACACAATGTAGTTTCAGAAATCAAAAAAGTGGAGAGACAATAAATGGATCTCTTTATCCTTTATTTACGATAAAGTACACAAGATTTATTTAATGTTTGGACTAAGACAATTAAAGAAAACAACAATAGCTAATGGGAAAGAATTACACATAGAAAAAGCGTTCGCTAAACTGAAAAGAGTAAACAATAAGAGAGTTTATATTGAAACAGCAACTACCTCGTAAGAATAAGACATGAGGACACTAAAAAATCTCAAACACGAGAAGGAGTGAAACAAGGATGTAATCTCAGTCTACTGCTATCTACTCTGGTTATGGACGATGTAGGAAAGGCATGTAAATCGCCTAATGCAGTACCTACATAGTAGGATATACTTTAGAAAAACTATACAAGCTAGGTTATGCCGATGACATGGTGTTAATTACAGGATCAGAACAGACACTAACGAACAATCTAAACGTGTACTCAAAAGAAGTAGAAAAGATCGACATTGTAAGAACAAAAACCATGAATACATCAAAAGAAAAGTAAGCTTGTAAATTTAAAATAAACGAATATAACCTGCAATACAAATACCAGGGTTCACAAATAGACCAGCAAAGAAAAATCAAGAAAAAAATTAATAAAAGAATAGAAGTAGCGGACAGACCATTTAGGACGATAAAGATAACTTTTTTAACGAAAAAGGAAATTCTTGAAGCTGTTAGAACAGATACAAAATAAGTAGCCAATATTGACTTATTAATGTGAATGCTGAACTTAATTACAAAACAAAAAGCGCGGTTAAGTGCGGCAGAAATAAGATTCTTAAGACGAATAGTAAACAAGACCAGGCAAAACAAAGTAATTAATAAATTACACCATTGGAAGGGAAAATCTTACTTACTTACTGAGGATACAACACGATAGAATCGCAAAAAAGATGTTTGAACCAGGAAGTATGGGGAAAAGATGTAGTAGAAGAGAACCGAGACTCACCTGAATGGAAGTGTTAAAAAACAAACGAAAAGTGAATTTGGGGCAAGTGAGAATGTTGGCATAAAAGAGGAAAGTGGGGAAGAAGGTATGCAGAAAAAAAGCATCTAATTCAACTCCATTGAAATAAGTAAATAGGCTAATTACAAGTAATTAAAAACAATTTATAAGAATGTAGTAGTTGATAAAAACATAAAAGGTAAACAAGATCATAACGAGTTTACAACAAATATTGAATATTCAGCTAAAATTAAAAGAGTTGTTATACAGCTCATTACAGATGAAATCTTAATAATAATTAATAACAATAATAATTAATTATTGATTACGAAATGGAATTTACCACTGTAAAGTAAAAAAAACAAAACGACTTGTTAATTTTGATGATGTTGTGCAGAATAGAATTGAGTATAAATAACACCAAAACTTTAGTTCTTATAATGATTTAGCACCATGATGCTTAAATGTCAAAATACCTAACCTAATTCTTTTATTTGAATAAAAAAATTGGTTTGGGTAAGGACCCTCAACTCCATGGCATATGCCGTCCAAGGTGGGGCACGGTGTCGTTTACTTAGAAACTGTAGCATGTACATAAAAAAAGAAGGCCCTGACCTAAATCTTATCTCTTAATTGAAAAAAAAAAGATAGGTTGGGATTCTTTACTCTATGACAATATACAGTGTGTCCAAGATAAGAATGCACAGCATGGGGATCTTGGAAACGATCAGAGATACAGGATCGGTTAAATGGGATGAAAGTTAGCTATTTATAGGACCTTTTGTTGGCGTTTGCAAAATCTAGCTATTTTGGATAGTTTCAGAGATATTTAAAAAAAGTAGATTTCTTGATTTTCGTTATTATTTTTTCTTTCCTTTATTTGAAGAGATATCGGAAAACTAAAACCACTTTTCCATTGCCACTTTTTGTTTTCTATTAAAATACGCTAACAAAATTCCTGTACAACGTTTCAGTTTCGAGTAACCATCAACAACCTCATTTTTTTAAATAGACGAAAAAACAATCGAAAATTGTTTTGGATAGCTCTTGTCACGATTCTAATGATGTAAACATGATATCGTTATTTTGATTTTTGATGCTATAAATTAATGCATTCTGCAGCACCCTGGCCTGCACGAACACCTAATCTAACACCGTTAGATTTCTTTTCTCTGGGGTTATGTCAAGAATTATGTGCTCAACCAAAATTTTAAAGATGAACAGCAATTTATTATTACAGTTGGTCACAGCAGCGTTCAACACAAAAAAAATCAAAACCAAAATAACCCTATCATGTTCACATCATTAGAATCGTGACAACAAGAGCTATCCAAAACAATTTTCAATTGTTTTTTGGCCTATTTAGAAAAATGAGGTTGATGATGGTTACTCGAAACCGAAACATTGTACAAAAAGTGGCAATGGAAAAGTGGTTTTAGTCTTCGGACATCTCTTCAAATAAATGAAAAAAAAATAATAACGAAAATATCTCTGAAACTATCCAAGATATCTAGATTTTGCAAACGCCAACAAAAAGGTTTTATAAATAGTCAACTTTCATCCCATTTAACCGATCCTGTATCTCTTACCGTTTCCAAGATCCCCATGCGGTGCATCCTTATCTTGGACACACTGTATAGGATACCTAATCACTATAAGTATATTAAAAAAGAAAACTAACTTGCATATCTCGCTCCTTTATAGAAATAATGTGCAGATATAGATAATCGTTCTGGGTGATGTTAGAGTAAATATTTTTGATATTTTTGCAGATAAGGATTCAGTCTTTCTTTTACAAACTGTTAAAACACCCTGTATACTAAACACTTAATATTTCGTTTAAATTTACCAAGTTAGTGAAACCGAGCTTTAAATTTATTAAAGCAGTTAATTGCTATTCCTATTTTTTTCTCTACCTAAAAATTCCATAGCCTATTAGTTTCTCGGAAGAAGTGAAAATCTAAAATTCCTAAAAAGTAAAGTATCTCTGTACTAAGACTGCGAGGAATAGAGTAGAGCAGAATTAAAAAGAATATCTTTGTGATCTTTTTTTGTTTTACTTCGAGCTGCAACATAAAAATACAAATTTTCTTTTCTGATGGAAAGTGTACTCAATTATATTCACAAAAAGTGGCTGTTTTTGTACTAAATATTAATTGTAATGGAAGACTCCGCTTTTTAAATAAAATTTAAAATTTTTGTTTTTTCAAATACTGGATGTAAGGGAACTCATTGAAAAAGTAACCTCAACCTCATTATTTTTAATAGTCTTTCTGAAATATCAACGGTAAGAATTCGGCATTTTGGAAGTGTAAATTTTATTGTATCACCTAATTAACGGTTTTAATGAATTAGACTTATTAGAATTGACAAGGTATAAGAAAATCTCACCTCACTTTCAACAAAATAAATAAATAGATTACTGATGATAAAACAATAACAAAAACAACTAAAAGGCTAAGGTTATTCAGAAAAATCAGAATTATAATTGATTTTGAGAGAGATCAACGTGTTACTATAAAATAGTCGGAAGTGTGCAGACCGATTAAAGATGTTGTAGGTAAATAATTCCAATTAGTAGTTTTAGTGTGATTATTTTAACAAATGCAAATAAAATACGAATCTTGTAGATTTAACAAATTAAACGTAAACATTACAAAGGATCAACAACGCGATGAGTCATAGGTAATAAACTACAAAAGCTTAGAAAATTTAAGAAAGGTCAGTGTCTAGATAAAGGTTGTCTATGTTTATATTTTTTTTTAATTTGAATTTCCTTGTTATAAATTCTTTAAGGTCAATCAACCTTAGATATTATAAAAAGGTGTTCTCTTTAAAAATCAATTTAAAAAATTTCAAATACGTAAATTATTTTATATGATGATTCAAAATTATTATTATTAACTATTATAATATAACTTACCTCTCTCTAATATTGTCCAAATAATCAGCGATAAAATCTACCATAGCTTTCCCAAATTCTCGAAACTGTTGGCTATCCATGTTTCCCAGGAAAATAACTTCTTATTTCACTACACAATCACAAACTAGCTAACAATTATTAGATAATCGAACAGCACCTTTCTTCTTCCTATGTAAGAAATAAATATTTAGTATTTATATACATTTACATGAAAACCTCTATTCATCGTTAATGATTATAGACAAATATCTCCGATAAAACCAACCACGTGGATTGTAGAAGTAAGAGTGAAATAAGTAACCGGAAGACATCAAAATTATATATTAAAATCCGACCAATCTGTATTTCGCCATTAGTGGAAGACAACATCGAATTGGCGATTTCACTAGCATCCAGTGATTATAGCAGCAACGAACAATTAAAATGTTGATTCCTCTCGAAAAGAGAAACTCTTAAATTGTATTTTATAATTAAATGTTAATCTGTTAAAAATAAAACTAATAAACATTACCTTTTACAGTTGGATACGTATGTATGAAGTTCAACTGAAAAAAATAACACAATTTTGGCACAAACAAATTTAAGTAATAATGAAGATGAACATACCTAAATTAAGTTTTGCGAGTTATAATATTTGCGTTTTCTTTATATACTTAAGCCCTGCTACAATGTTATTCATTTTTTAAAATTAATTTTATGAAGTGTCAGCCAATGAAAAACCGTTGCAGTTTGGTCTAACCTATAGTAAGACGGTATGTTTCGTCATCAGAGTACGTTTGTCGGAATGGGTAGAACCAAAACAATACTTGGTGCAAATGTCAATGTCGACAGAGTTCATATTTTGTCACTATTAAACCTCCAAATTGGTTGATACTTAAACTATGATAATTTCATGATAATTTATTGTTAGAAACATTCTATACATCAAAAAATTTGTAAAACATGCGAAAATATAGTTTGAGTGCTAAAAATAATTCTTAAGAGGAGAAAAAAATCCGCTAAACGTCAGGTGCGTTTACGATAAGTTGCAAGTTATTCCTCACTTCCTATAACTGTGCTTCTAAATCAAAAATAAATAAAAATATTAGATAAATAGGAAATGAAATTTTAAAATATCAATATTAGTTACGTTAATAACAGAAAACTATACACAAGCCTTGCAAGTCTGATTTATCGCTATTATGTTTTTTTATTAATGCATCACGCGTTAAGGAAGTGTCGGCAGTACATTCCCGTTATATGTTAAGATTTTGGTGCCATTGATGAATATTCTAGGAAGTTTAGTTTTACACCTTTAAAATTTGCATTATTGTGTTGATTCTGAAAAATTATAACCTTTGATATTATTTCTGTCAGGTGTAGTATTTCCAAGTTTATATGGAGGTTATTCACCATTAGTAATTCTCCATTGCATTCCAGAAAATTATAAAAATCAGTTACTTCCTTAATGCGGGCGAAGGAAGTAAATGTTTAAAGGTGATTCTGCTCATCTTGAAGGAAATTAAATAATTTACTAAGGTTTTCCAGATTTTTTATTTTTGATTTATAATATTCTTTCTAACATGACAAAATGACTTTCTAATGTACTGTAAAGTGCGCATTATTAATTTAGCTTTTTGAGACAAAACCCAATGATGAAAACAATTGATCTCAGTAGTTCTAATCCAAGGCCTATTTCTCTAATAGACGTACGTCTCAAATACTTACAAGATGGCTATTTATTCTAAGAATACATCACTAGGAAGATCCTCTCTGGGCACATTTTCAACAATGCAACCAAATGGACCCACAATGTTGGGTGCATGTCTGAAGTGTTTCCTGTTGTAGGCCCCTAATAGAAAATGGCGAATAAAGGGTCTATAACATGCATTGCTGTATCTTCCTAGACTTTATAATACTAAGAAAACCCTCAACACACTAGGCTGCAAAATAAATCGCCATTAGAGTGAAAAGACTGCATTTCTATTCGGGAAATTTAGCCTGTGGTCGGTAAATCGAGGTGTATTTGAGACCGCAGTTATAATTGACTAGCTTATGGTTTATCGACCCCGTGCAATCTTCTTCCCTCTAGGGATGATTTATTTTGCAGCCGATTGTACTGTAGCTTCCTAAGAAAAGAACATTTACTTATCACACAAATTCACTATTCATAAGCATCACATCAACTGGCGAATGATCTTGATAGTCCAGCCACATTTAGTTAGTTGCACTGGTCTATCTTAGATAAATCTTCATTTTCTTGTATCTGAAATATTTCCTCCTCATCTTCTGTCGGGGCAGGTCGATTACTGCATATTTCTCCATTAACACCAATACCAAAATTTTTCGGTAGTAGTCGTATCTTTACAAGCTGCTTTGCAGCTGCAGTAAACGAGTTTTAGTAGATTTTCACGCTTGGGAGAGATTGTTAACAAATGATCTCCTTTCTTCTATCCTCCACACCAATTCTACATTTCGTGGAAAACTCTAAAACTGTCTTGAACCGCTGCTCCAGAAGGTGGTAGCAGTATCGAAAGACCAAACTTGTAGATCGGTGGTTATGTTATTATTTTTTTACAAATTTGAATCTTGCTTTATTTAGGTCATTGTATAATATTGTTATCAGGCAATATTCTTCAACTTGAGCAAACACTTACTATGGTAAATATTTATCATTAAATACAGCTTCTTTCTCTCTTAAACCTTCTTTGGGTCACAATAATTTAAAAGCTTACTTCTTCCCCTTCGTAAATAATGCAAACGTTCCCTAGGGCCTCCTAAAGTTGCTCACTGACCATTTCATTCACACGCTTTGAAACAACTAAAAACCATACCAACGACACGCTCGCCTTACGCTTTCCTACCACACCGCATCTTCAGCAAACCAGTTATTCGAAATCAGCGTGCTCAGTATATGTAATTTACTAATTTCTAACTTTATAGTTTGTTTTTAGGGTCAGTCTCAGGATTTGGTGCGCCCTGAGGTAATTTCAGATTTTTTGCGGTCTTTATTAAACGACCTGACATAAAAGACTTTAAATAAAAGTAACTGTTAGTAATAAAAGCTTAATCAATAATAAACTTATTTAGCAAGCCCAATCAGTTGGTAAAATGATGATGAATATTAAGAAAACCAAAATATTTACAAGGTCGAATTTAGAGTAAGTTTGTTCAATTTAAGAAAAATGGGGAAAAACCATTTTCAGCAGTTGGGGCAATTCTTGATATTAAGGAACATCCAATAAATAAATTTTTAGTTTATCTTGTTCATTAGCTACGTCACATTCACATTTGAAGAAATTTTAAAATTCAGTTCAAAAACGTCATGAAAACGACGTTATTTTATGGCGACGTACACGTCTTTTTGACGTCATAGTAAAGAATGGAATTTTTAGTGACTAATAAAATATGTCATCGGCAAACAATATGTCTAATTATCCAAATGAATGGATAATTTCGCTTGCAGTTTACTCTTTTAGAAGAAGGGAATTCGCAGTTTCACGTAATCTTGTCCTTTAGAAGTGATATGAAAGAAAGGATTTTTATTTTCTGGAATATTCCAACTGCAATGTCGTCGGAATTTCTTTTCAGATTTTGATGGGTTGTGGAAGCTCCAACACTTGTTGGCTTATTATTAAGTACTCGATGCACCAAGCCAGCATAATGAAGTAAAGATAGATAACATAAGCAAATCATAAGATCACCATAAAGAATAGTACAGCTAGCACTTATATCCCTTATTTTATAATTTTAAGTAATTTTGAAGAAAAAAGAAAATGCCATAAGAATGTGTCAAAAAATCAAGAAACTGTTTTTTGTTTGTTGTAGAGTATTTTTTTGAGTTCGTTTTTTTGTGGTCAAGTTGAATGGAACTTTGCTAGAGCGCTCTGAAACTGTTTATTGCAGCTGTCTTTTGAAATATACAGCTTACATCTCTCTTATGATTTTGCGTGTACATACCTGTAAGATTTCCTCTTATACTGTATAAACTAAAAATAGAACAAAACTTTCGATAGTATAAAAGCGAAAGCTAACTTTTTTTTGATCTTAGTTTTGAGTTTATAATTAGAATCTTGAAGTTATAACTTGTCAAGATCTATAAAAATTTACATAGCTTTTGGTCTTGTCAGTATTGCTTGGTTGGTACTCAAAAATCAAAAAGGCTTATATGAAGGTTTTGTAGACACTTTTGTCATCAATGTCAAAGAATTTCCAGAAATAAATAAACACGTTGCTAGTGAAACAAACATTTCCAATCTACTCAAAGTGGGCAAAGAATAAACTACATGATAATTTGTAAAAAAACTTATAATAAAATAAACCCACCAAACCAACGAACTCTATACCTTTAAGGTAATTTCAGAAAATTGTCTTTGGCTGGGTACCGTAAGACAAAAACCATAAACAGGCCATAGGGAACAAATGGGGGGTTTTGGATTATTATCATTAGCTTTTGTAGATTGTAAGAAATTTAAAAAATATAAAACATAATGATAGTGTTCAGCTATCAGGAAAAAATAGTAATGACTGCAAATATCAATATTATAACAGTGCATTATATTCGAGAATGGTAATTTTATGTAAATCATGAGCAATTTGACACATTTAAAAGTAAAAGTATGCAAAATAGTTTTTTACAACTAATTATTCAATTAATCGATAAAAATCAAGAAATGTAGTGTTTTACAATTAAAAATATTCCGAAATGTAAAAATTCAGACTTGCTTCATGAAAAAAATTGTAAGATAATTGTGTATAAACTTGGAATTTTTATGTTCATATAAATTATTCAATTTCTAATTTACCAGTTTTCACAATTTACAGTTTCTAGCAATAAAACAAGTGTTCACTTTCATTAAATAAACATGCATTGTCATACTTCAATGAAGTAATAAATATCAATAGTGTCGGCTTTGCGACATTATTGACTTTATCATGGTTGTAGTTTTGTATTTATTTAATCTTTCTATGTAAAATTTTTGATTATTTATTAAAGTCAATTTTCATTGCGTGGGATGTTATGAATCTTATGCAATGTAACACTCCACGGACAGGATATGCTCGTAGTGATGATATCAAGTCAACAAGAAATAAGCCATCTTTGCTAACATAATATCTAGAGGTAGATACGGTAGCCAGACAATGCGTCAATCCAGAACATACACATCACAGTAAAGATTTCAGATTAAAATCATGAATAAATCGCACTATGTGCTGACATGGTATGTTCTTGCCATGTATAAGAGCTCTCATATATAATCGACAGCATTCCAATACAGTTCCAGTTCAGCAAAGCAAATATCAGATTTAGGAAGTTAGTTAACTCTAGTAACAGTGTTGTGCCAAAATGCCCTTTGGGGCCTTGCAAGCAAAATTCTTTATGTATTTTAATAAATGTATATAGCCAAGCAAGATCTTTATTTCGCCTTTCAGTCACCATACCACTTGAGTTGATAGCATGGCAATAGAGGATTATTAGTACACGTTAAAGTAAAGCTGTCCAAAAAGGTAATAGATGCAAGAAATTTAAAATACTCTTTTTGCTAAATTGAATATCGAATTTGACTTTTAACTGGATGATTGTTATAAGCAAGGTGTCTAAAACTTAAATACAATTTTTGCAAATTTTTAAATAGAAATTTTACAATCTAAATAATTTTAAGATTCTCCTGTAAAATTTGCTTTTATGCACATAAGATCTTTTTGCATCTTCCAATTTAAATGTTGTTGTTCAGAAATGTGGTAGATGCCTTAGTCTTTTTAAATGATTACTAGCTATTTTCCATTAAAACCAGCTTAATACCAAAAATCCCTAACAGTCTGTATTTAAGAGACGGTATGCTAGACATGTTTAGGTCCTTTTACAGAGTGTGGTGTTCTCGTCCAAAAACATATTTCCATGCCCAATAATTCTTGTGCGGTATGTTCGCTTCTACTTATTCAGTACATTTATTGTTGATCTAGAAAGACCTTGTAATATGTAACTGCTGTGTAGTTACATTATAAGGCGTTTAAGACAAAACTTCATTTACAGATTTAAACAGAAGGCCTTAGTTGTCTCTCCGTCAGTCAATTTGGTGTTCTAGTGTTGAAACGCACTTTTGTTTGCAGTAAAGCACTGATTACAGCATAAATGACTACTATCTAGTTTGTAGTGTTGAATGCCAAGTTCGCTGACAAGGACAGTATAATTTTCAAATTTTGGGCAAGAAGAAGAACCGATAGGATACATAATGTTTAAATCAGTTATTTCAACAGAGGTAACTAAAGATTATATTTGCGAAGCATTTAATCGAAACTTTGTAGTACATCGTCGTTATTGAATTCTAAAAATTATTTTTTTGGAATTTTTCAATTCGAACACATTGAGACCACTTTTTATGCCAAAAGAATTGAAATTCAAGGAAGCGATAAATTGTCCCAATGAAAAAACCAAAAATGCAACTTTATATCATTTTTCTACTTTTTTAGTAAATTTATAACAAAATATAAAACAACTTTCAGTAATCGACAGTTATTGCTCATTTGAAATTTTTATATAAATTCGCGGAAATTTAACTTTAGAAAACAAATTCTAATCATTTTTTACATTTACTTTTTTGTTTATCTAACTAGACATATGTAATCTATTTGTACTCTATATTAACCATTGCATGCTAACCTTTTCTTTTGTCAATCCCAAGATAATTATATCATAGAGCAAAAAATAGTTATTGTTCATCTTCCTTAATTAGTCCACAGGGTAAGCTTTTGTCTTTAATTTTATTCTTAGATGTAGTGCATTAACCTTCTCTTTTGTCGATCTCGAGATAATTGTTGTCTTCTGATAAAAAAGTGTTATTGCTTATCTTCTTGACTTGACTTGGCGTTAATTTATGGTTACCTAGTAATTACCATAGTTGTGACTCTTATTACAAGTGTAAGCAAATGGGAAAATAATCGCAGACTGAAATAGTTAAAAATTATTCTAACCATATGAAAGGTTCAATAAACAAAGAAGGACATGGCTTGATGTAGAATTTCATAATAATCAAAATATAACAGAAATTAAAATAATATAAAGAAATCTTATAAATAATAAAAACAGGATATAAAAAAATAAAACACTGCAATACAATACACAAATACAATGAGGATGAGTTGCAAAAAAAACAGATATAGACAAAACAATGAATCAAAAATGCATAATGGGGTATTTTAGAATTATCTCAAATTATTAGAAGAACTTATATCCAAAAACGCTGAATTTCCAAAATATAGAAAGTTACAATTTTGCTAAAGGTTTTTTAGTTTAGTGTTTGATTCATATACAGTTCCTTGGAAAAACTGTATCATATCACTGTAGAAACTAATTAGTTTTAATATCTTACTAATCTATATTTGTTTTAACAACAGTCGTGGCGTTGTTGTTTTTGAGTAACTCTGAATTTCCGAAAATGTTCGTTTAATGTTGAGATCTCTTGCTTTTCCAATAACTGACCGTGAAATATAGTATGGGATGCACATTGCACATATAGTCAGGTACGTGTATTTTTTTATTAGTGTGTCAGGAAAAAGAGTGTTCAGTGCCTGATTTTACTTTAAAGAATCTCAAAATAAAGTTTTTGAATTATCGCATTACAATAAATATACAGTTAGAAAAATTAAAATTTTAGCAAAGGTTTAAAGAAAAATTGTTGTTGATTTGTTAATCAAAAAACATCTTATTGTTTGGAATTAGAGCTGTTTCAAATTCAGGGTTATAACAGAAAGTAATAAATAACAAGAAACCTAGACTTAAATACAAAAAAATGCTAAGGCTTTTAGCTGTATTGCGTACTTGGAATTAGAAACTAGAATAAATTCGATAATTAATTCCAACTTCACATTAACCCAACAAACTCTCTAACTTAGAAACCAGGCTCGTGCAGATCTTCTTCATCAATGTCAGCTTTCATATCTCAAAGTAAGACTCAATTGTAGCAAGCGTAAGCTTCCGATTGACCTTATTTTCAAAATCAGATTTGTATGAAAAGATTACTTCGCTTAAGAATGAACCCTACAATCTTCAAAACTGTTTTAGAAATGACTTGAGAATTTCTTCTAAGAAGTATAGTGAACCAAAACGGAGGTTTTGATATTGAATTTGACTCATTACTGGCATTATTGGCCTATTTGAGACGGAGGTGATTAGAATTTTGAAATGTTTATCAGTTTTTGCAATCCAGTCGTATTCATCCAAAGCGTATCATGTATGGTATCAGTTTGATTGAAACTTACTAGTTATATGTTTACTATAACTTCATCTGCTAAAAAATCCTTTAGCAATGGAAAGGTAAAGGAAGTAATAAAAAATCAAAAGAGAATGGTTGGAAATGTGTCATGTGAGACAGCACTCAACGCAAACATTTTAATTGCTGGCTTGTATTTCCTAAATGTATCATTTTAAATCTCTGATTTCTTAGTTTTTGATAAACTTTAAAAACTTCACCTTTACGATGTTTGGAAGAAATCTTGCTTCTCGGCAATTAATACAGTTCTGTATACGCATTTGTGATAGAAGTCAAAATTCTCATTTTTACATTTTTGTGCTAAGTAAGATGAGACAGTTGTGCTGGGGAAGTAAGGCTCATTACCTAGCCACGATATAAATGTTTTACATAAGCATTCATTGCTTTGGAATGCGCATGTCCGACTTTCTTATGTCACATTAGTTCTAGTGAAAACAATTAATCTTATGAAATATTAAGATCGTAAGTTTCTGTAACTAAACGGATGACCATCTAAAAGAAACACCTTGTATAACAAATTGTTGTATATAATAAAAATTAATTAACATATTTATTACAATCATCACTAATGGGTAAGTAGTCATGTGTAGGACAAGAAATTGAGCAAAATTCTCATTCATTTAAAACTTTTGTTTATTTTAAAATTTCAAAAAACGACGTCAATAAAAAAAATGTGCAGCACTAAATTACAGTATACTTAAGAGAATTCTCTCAAGCCCTGCAGAATTCATGCCTCATTCAGTTGCCATTTAAGTGTGTAAGTATGGGACAATTTGCAGAAATTTCCCTTTAGAAAAAAAAGGTATCAGGAGTTAGTTTCTTACCATGTAGGTGCAACAGCGAAAACGCTGAACGATCATTTATTGCCAACCATAGGATTGACGTGCAGGAGTTCGATTGCTGTCGTACTCTGCCCGTGGTCACTGGAAGACGCAATTGTCAACCAGGTAGACCATACGACCAAGCCGTTTAGTTTGTAAGATTTGATTTTTATATTCTGCACATATTTGTTTACGTCTGCCTGTTGGAGCTGTAAATTATAATTGATAATTATCTAATTCTTAGATAAATGATTAGCAAATTATAAAATACAAATTACTTATAATATGGAAGGCGTAATTGAGTTCCACCAATTGTTTCTTCTTTATCTTCTACCGGGAAGTAAGAGTTCTATTAACTGAGTACCTCAAGAGAATTAAGAAATTAAGTTAACATTTTTAAAAATCATTAACCTTCTTTTCAGCCATTTAATTACATTATACAACCTTACTACAAAGGTAAATACAGCCTTTATGAAGGAGAATAAATGACATAGAACTACAACCTTAACTAGTTCTTTATTGCCCTTTAGTCTGTAATAACAGAAACGTGGTAATTAATAGTAAGGAATTTCTAATTAACTACTGTTTAACTTGTTTTTTAAAAATTAAAATAACTTTATTAAAGTTTCATCAGTAGATCGTATAATAAAATTAGGTCTTGCTGAAACTGAAACCCCTAGAGGGTGTAGGAAAGAGGGCTCTGCGTGTCCCAGGTGGTTTGAATGCTCCATTATAATTACCTGACCGCGCTTCATTATCTACAATCAACGTAGCACGCCCAGATTACCAAATCACTGATAACAAAATCTAGTGTATGGCTTTATGGATCGTTAACGGCCTTAACATTCTAAATTTTTAATGGCAGTAAAACCAACAAAGCATCACAGCGAGAAGTTAAAAATTCATGATAGGGCCATTATCTAGAAAGCGATATTTCGTTATTTAGATTTTTAATTTTAAAATGTATTCGATTTTGTTTTATACGCTAAATGTTCATATCTGGGAATGATTAGCAAATTGTTTTGTTTTTCTTTGTATGGTGGTACTATAAATGTGAACAGACAATATTATAAGATTAAAACAATGCTTGAATATTCCGGATAAAAGATAAGTTTGTTACTTGCACTTTTAGCAAAAAAACTAGTACTATGAATAAATAATTCTGAGGCGTGTTATTTTCTAATAAAAACCATAAAACAAACAGAACTTGGACAACTGCATAATTGGTGGCATTTCGTGTTCACATGCGATTAAATTTTGTAAACACCATGGTTAATTTTACTTATCACTCCAACAATAATTAGAAGCAACTGAAAATGTGTGATCGCTAACTAACGAGGAAATATACATAAAGAAATTAGAAGCAGATACTCTAAGTCTTCCTCATAATTAAATATTAAAGTATTAATGTGAATTTTAACATATAGAAGAAGAATTCGCTAAGCTCAATTGGTTAGAGCTTTGGTCTGAAGAACCAACGTTGTGAGTTCAATCCTCAAGCGAATTCTAGTTTTTTCCTATGTTAAAACTCATACTTTAATATTTGATTATGAGGGAAGACTTACAGTTTCTGCTTCAAATCTCTTGAATAATTCAGAATTCAAATGAGAGTTAAAATTAAGGAATAAAAGAAATTTATTCAAATTTAATAAAGTATTGTCAATCAAGTTCATTCAAGTGTGGTATAGTAAATAGGATACCTTCTTCATTGATATTTGATACTAAATACAATCAGCAGATACAATAACAATTTCAATACACTCTAGCTTGGGAATTTCTATTATGGCTCTTATCAATAATTTTTGTATTAAACTTTATCTGTCATATTTAACACTTATAAGTGATATAATCCCCATTTTGAATTACATCAGCTTACTATTTGTCGTCTATATATGATATATTACAGGAAGTTATAATTTGTTTCCTACACTAAACAGTTACTATGCTTTATGCCAGTTTTATTTCTTGATTATCTTCTCAAGCTTATTATTATATCGAATCTTCTCTTTTTACTGTTCATTTTTTAAATATTATTTTGGCGGTTTCATATGTATATTTTTTAGTTTCTATTGAAGTAGATTTAGTTTCACCAATTTTTATTTTCCCACCTATTATTCCATATTTTTCCGTTTTTGTTATGGGCTTGCGTTTGCATTAATCCAACTCTCAATTTTGCCACCACCTACATAACTATTGACATGATCCAGCATCTTTTTAAATATTTTGCTATATCAATGGAGAGATACATTCAAAACATTGATATATAAATAAATAAAAAAAGTTTTATAGAAACATTAATTAACATAATTATTGATTTCAGAAAATAATTCTAAAATGAATGAATTTCTTATCTAGCCAAAGGCAATAATTATAGTAAAAGTATCCTATTTTTTGCACAGTATGACTGGTTGCATAATTAATTTTATTTTTAAATGTTTTTTTAAGTAGACGGCTATTTCTAGAAATATTTGCATTTAAATATAGGATATAGATACTAAAGTATTTACTAAATAATAATATTGAATAGAAATAAGTAATTAATTTTCCTCTTTTTATTTAATTTGTTTTCAACTGGTATAATGATATTTGTTTGTTTATTTACTTTTAATTCTTTCATAATCCAAACACGTCTCGAGATATAATTTAATAAAGTTATCTGTGGAACTTACGACTTTGTGTTGTTATTTATTGTATAATATATAGTTATATGAAGTTATTGCTCAATTCTTCTTCTTCTTCTTCAACATTTGGTGTTTTATTTTTTAATTCTGGTATAAACTAACATAAGTAAGTTTTGAGTCTCATGAGTAATAGGAGATTTGAGATTAGCATGACATAAAAAGTTCTTGTTATTATCTTTGTATTGGTTTATTCTTTTTCCAATTTTTCTGTAATTTACTGATCATTTCGAAAATTTCTTGATTTAGGATGGACATTAAGGATTGTGACACAAGTGAAAATGAAGAGTACGCCCAAATAATGAACGCAGTTTTATTGATCATCCTTGGACTCAATAATCAAGTCTTGGAAATATGCAATGCCCAAAAATGCAAAACTTTGCATTCAGCAACTTCTGTTACTTAAACCCTTTAATCGAATTTTTACAGAATCTTCTCAACTCGATTTTCCATTGTTCAGATAATAATGATTTTAATAATAATAACACTGATAACCTTCAATCTGTCATGCATTCAATTGCAGATATAAGGATTTGTCAAAAACAGAAAATCTGAGGAATACTACTGGTTTTACTGTGTCTTCTATCTGCATTATATTAGCAGAGAAAGTCGACCTTAGGACTCAGTGCATCCTGAGGCAAATTTAGAGTTTTGCTCCCTTGCGCCACATTACCAAGCGTAACATGTACCAAGATATATTTTTTGAATAAATGATAAAGTCGGTTACTACAACTTGATTTTTAAATTTTCTTATTGCCATAGCGTGAAAACCAATGGTATATTGAATGCACTCTAGACTTTCGAAAATTCAAGTCAAGCAATTAATGCTTTGGCTAAATTCTATATCATAATGTATACTTACATTATTCTAGCGAGCTGTGTTTGTACCATACCATAGTTGTAGTTATCACCTTGACTTTGTCTCATCTCGTCTGGAAGCTGTCTGTTTATTTTCCACATTCTGTGCCATTATTCCTACTTTTAATTCTTATCTAGTGTGTACTGCCTCGAGTATTCTTAAATACAATTACTTGTTGAGAGCTCTACGGCGGTTTTCTCTTATGTTACTTTGTTAATACTTTTCGGTCTTATTATCGTCTTTCAAATCCATTTATCATTTTTATTTTTCGCATTTTGTTAAATTTTGACGAGATGACTCAGCAGATTTTTCGCAAGCCGCAATTTTCTGAAACGGTAGTCATGGTGCAACGTAAATTTTTTTTTTTTATTATTCTTCAATCGTCTTGAGTTGCTTATGTAACCCTAAGAATAATTTACTTGAAAAAGGAGAGAAAACTTGATCAGTTTATCGTTTGAATGTATCATTGATCACTCTGTATTTGTCAAACTCAAAAATATGTTCATTATAAATTGAATGAACCCTGTATTACTTAAAACACTTTTATACCGGCTTTTCTCTTCATAAAGCGAATTGAGATTCTTTTTGATTATTCAAGAAGGTGGTGCTTTAAATCCCAGCGTTTCTAAATCTTTCTGCCTACGCACTTCCTTGTAATTTTTTATATGTCGCAGAAATATCCAGAAAAAAGAAGTTAAACAAAAACATTACCTTTTTACTTTTGTTTTATATTTCTAACGGGTTTTATTAAGGTAGTAGGTATACGGAATCAAATGGTTACGGCCTGTTGTAGTGTACAAATATACTCAGCGCCAAGCAGCGCAAGGCTTTTCGACTTTTGTGTGCTCTTTAGTAATCTCTGTTCTGTTATATTCCATATCATTTATTACATAAAACTTTATTATTTGTCATTCGTTTGGATTGAAAATTTTAATCTTTGTACCGTCTATATTTAAGGCAGTCAATTTTGAATCTTTCTCATTGCAAATTTCCTATCATCTACTTTTATAGGTCTGAGATTTAGAGTCAAAGTAACCATCATGCAAAAATAAAAAATAAAGTCTTTTAAATATAAATTAAACAGCAAGTCTTTATTTTCTTTTATATTCAATACAATTTTTATCTGGATGCTTCTGTTAATGTTTATTTAAAAATCTGTGACATTTAATACAACTGGCTTTCTTTTATTCTATTCTTTTTACTGTTTTAAATTAATTTGTAAATTATTTTATTTAATGTTTCTCAGAACTGACCCAAGATAGTTTAAACTACAATATAATAAACCTATTTAATATTAAATTTTATTTATAACCAAGAACGTTGCACGCTTGAATAAATCACGGAAAAACGACCACATCCAATTTATATTACTTTCCTTTAAAAGTGAATGTAATAACAAAACGACACAAAGATATTTAAACAAAAACACATTTTGCTTTCACTGCTTCTGTTTATTTATTTAATTTATTTAAACTTAAAAGTCTGTCTGTAACAAAAGAGAAAATCCGATTGTTCCTATAGGCACAAAGAGTAACCTTTTATAGTTTTTTCCTTGTAAGGCTTGCTTTGTTGTTATTTAGTAAGTACATAGATTAAAAATAGAAGTAGAAAATGAGTAAAGAACTATATGTGGGGCGATTTGTCCAAGCACTCTCCTTGATTACAAAAGGGTGCGAGGGTGTATTACTCTACATATCCCCATAATCGCTACTTTGTTATAGGAAGCACCGCCTAATGTTGACCGGGAGTTAATGCAGAAAGATCAATCAACATATTAAATTTTTATACTTTAAAGTTGAAGAGATGTAAGTAATTTTAAACATTCAAAACAAACATTTCGCATGATTTTACAATCAAAGAGGCTATGAAAGTGTGAGTTGCACTAAAGAATTCTAACATAAATAAAAACGAACAAGCAAAATGAAATTTGATAATATTAAAGCCGGTCGAGGAAGCTCTAGATCACATCTGAGATAACACGTGTCACTTGGTGGGCCTCGGAACACGCGACCACCATGTGGCAGACGGACACACGCCCATCTAAACATTATCCGATTGAGGGTTAGGGTTGACATGCTGTTGTTCGAAAATGTGACCACTAGTTTTAAGCGATTTTCGTACTTTTTCCGGTTTAATGGTCCTGTTATGCAAAAAATTAAAGTTTCTTAAATTTACTTTGTCATCTGAATTATGTATTTAAAATTGATAAAACTACCCTTAAAAGGTATAAACACTATAATCGAGTAATCTATAATATTGTTTGTCTTCCCTTAGTAGTAGTGTAGTTTTCTTTTATTCCCATTCAACTTCTGAAACTATACGAACCAAATGCAATGATTGTTTAGGTTTACAATTATCTTTTGATATGAAAGGGAATAGCAGGTGCAACAGGCATGTAATCAAGGGTGGGAGTGACGTAGCGGTTATGTAGCAAACAGACACTTATTGGCAAATAATAAGATTAAGCGAAAAAGTTATACAATTGACCCACTCTGAATGACAAAGGGTTTCTTTACTAATCTTAGTTAGATCAGTTTTCAAGAATTTTAAAATTGCAGCAAATCTTAGTTGCGAACGCAGCAAAAAAATTCAGTAAAGATCTCTTTGTCTGGCTACGAAATAAAAAATTAAAATGATTGAGATGCTTATGATTTTTATTTTTATTGCTACCGTCTCTTATCATCTAATTTCACACTAGATTTAAGCTATAAAAAGCAAATAGTGCAAGTCAATTTCACGTTTCGTTTTGTGTGCTATTTATCGAGTATGATATACGATTTGGCAGTTTCTAAATTTTCTTTTCTGTTTGATTACCATGATAAAACCTCGTGTTGTGTAGGACCTTACGTCTTTTTGCTGCTGCCATTTTAAAATCTTTAAATAAAATAATAAAAATTTTACTTTTTCCTTATTATAGAAACTATGTGTTCAGTGACCTAAACGGAACTTATAACCCCATACAAAACAAGAAATGACTTTCCTTATCTCAATCTATAGATATTTTATCACTGCTATTATTAAATCTTGCGCACGCTTTAGTGCAGATCTCACACATTTGATTATATAAATTACCCTATCCCATAAACTTTGATTTTCTCGTCTCATACCTTATCACTGCTATTGCACTTCGTAGAGTAGGATAACCTATTTTAATCTTGGTATTTGCCTATCACCTAGCTCAATCATCTTTAGTATTTGCCATGTGTATTATAAACATCACTAGCTTATCTCATACCTTATCAATTTATTAACTGGCTATCTTATAGTGATAGGTAGCCCATTCTATCTTGGTATTTACCGTAGCTTGTAATAGTAGGTTACTCTTTTATCTTTACAGCATCTGTTTGTTATATTACTTTATGTGCTAGATAATAGCGTTAAGAATCTTCTAGGTTGTATTTTATTGTATCTTATCAATACTGACTATCATATCTTATAGGTACAACTTATCCTTATCTGTTACATTATCACTATTCCACTATCCTGTGACAATCGATTGGCGTATTTTATAAGAATTGACTAGCTTCTCTCATGTTTTATTGTAATCTAGTTGCCTTATCGCGGTAGGTAGCCTAACTTATCTTATTATTCGTTGTGTTTTATCCTTTGTATTATTGTCACACGATCATCTTCTAAATATTATATTTTCTTTTCTTTACTATATCTTTGTACCTTACTGTATCTTATAAACAGTGACTACCATATCTTACAGTTATAAGTTATAACTTATCATTATCTGGATACATTACATTGTGATATTTATCATGTGTTTTTGTTACATCATCATTATCTGACCATCCTCTGACAATTAACCTTATCAGTTTATCATAGTAAGCTGTATAGTTTATCTTGGTATTTAGTTATTCTGATATATCTTTGTTATCTGATTATTTCACATAACAGGCAGTCCAACTTTATTTGGTATTTATTGTACTGTATTACAATTTTATTTTCTTATTCTTTCTTATTTTATTTGTTACATTACTTTGAATTATCATGTAAGTGGTAGATGGGTAGATAATCACCTCTGATTGTCCTGAGTGGTATCTTATACCTGATTATTGTCGTAATACCTTACAGGGCTATAAACCGATTTTTTTTATCTGATACATTATTGTTATCTAACTCTCTTATTATATCACACTATAGTATAATAGCAGATCATTTACTTCATCTTTACCGTACTTTATTTGTTATATTTCTTTGCATTATTATGAATGGCTTTAGAATTTCTTGAGCCGTCTCCTATGAATATCAGTTGATGTTCTTTAAACTCCAACTATCTTATCTCATAGTTTATTATTATCTCGAGTCTCATCTATCATCATTGTATGGTAATAAACAGTTAGCTTATGTTGTATTTTATCAGTTGTATTATCGTTACCAGAAAGTCTTGTAACAGCAGTGTAGGTAGTTCAACCATTATCTTTACATATGAAAATGACATAGAAAAATCTCGAAATAGAGCTCTTCTGAATTATACCATAACGTTGTGGATATCAGAACATGTCATATACGGTACTATCGCAACAAAAAAAACCGGGGCACACTTGTCTGACGATACGTCGATTCTAACAAAATTTCTCTCTTTTGCATCAGGCTTTAAGGTAGATTTATCAGTTCAATTAATAAGGTACTTACTTACATAATAGTTTTACTTGAACTGAAAAACAGATTTTCAAAGGGTAATTTTAAAACCTGTGTGGTGCCCCGGTTTTTTTTGCCGTGATAGTACATCTTTTCTAGACTGTCTTTTTATAGTGTTCTGATTCGATTTCCGGTCGTAAACTGATCTCAATGTTGTAACGTATCTGTTCTTTGATATTGATTTGGAGATATGTACATGAAAAGTATTTCGGAAATTCAAATTCAAATTCAAAATTTGAATCCATCTCTATGATACAACTTTCTCTTGTTTTTTTGCGTGTTATTGTGTTTGTATCATTAATACATAATTATAACTTAATTTCTTATAGTATATAGTTCTCTTTTCCAACAGTCCCATAAATTTCAAAAATTTTACATTACATAGTTTGCTTTTGTAGTGTACAATAAAATGTTCGCTGATATGTCCTGTATATTTTTAAGAATTATTTTTCTGAACAAACGGTATAGTATCTACTTCTAGAAATAAACTTTAAAGAGTATCACACTGTTATATTTACTTATTTGTAAATACATTATCTGAAAACGATGGTAATTATATGTATAGACATTAATCTAATTATTGCTAAAAATGGTATTTGCCTAACTTTTATCTTACATAAAAGTAGAATAAAAAAGATAAACTGCAAGAGATTCATTAATATCTCTCGAAGATGTTACTAGATGAAATAGATAACAAAGCAAGTTCATTGTTTCAGTGATTAGAATACCTGATTAACACGACTATTTCTGGATTTATATACTACGCAACGATGATATCGTCTAAAAATAAACAATAAGAGCTAATTACAAAACTCCCAGTTTGATTAAATTCGTTCTTGAGATTTTTATCTTGAACTCTTTCCGGTTTCATTAATAAATAGTATTGAATGGTAGTAACATTGAGACAAAGATACTTCAGGAGTAAAAATAAACAATTTGTTCGAGGTTTATCTACAATGTACTACTACAATAAATCAATATTACATCGTCACATTAATGATATCAAACTGAAATAATGACTTTCTTATCAGAATTATTTACAGAAAGATTGTCATCGTAATAACGAAACGGTAAATTATTACCGATGGTTTATCATTGGATATAATCAGGCTTATGTATGCTTAAAGAATCAAACGCTATTAATACACGCACTCGACTTTAATGTAACACACTGAAATCCCCACGTGTATATGAACAAGTACTTATTGTTCCAAAGAACATACAACGTAAAAGCTTCGATCTTTATCATTGTTTGAAGTGAAAATCTCTCGGTTTCATCTTTAGTCACGTACCTCCCCCGAGTGTTATTTTTATAGAAAACCGGTTAGCCCTAGTTTTTCGACAAAATGCCCGACACGTGCCTCTCTAAATGTTCTTCTACTGGCCTCAATTTAAATGAAATTTAAGTTTAATTATTAGTTTTATCTGCAAAATCATCCAAGATTAATATGGAATTGTTTATTGCCAAACTTAAAATTTAAATCAATATTATTGATTAAAAGAGTTTAAAAAACTAAAACAGTTGAAAAGATAAGAGTTAAGGTCTGTTTATGATATAATGCATTTTTCCATTCAAAAAAACAAAAGCAATTTAAAAAGATAAGATTCGTATAGTCTATTATTTAAATATTTAAAAAAACAAAGTTATGAGGTTTACCTCAAGGTTCAACAGCAAGGCCAGTAAGGTAAAAAGAGAGAAAATACTGTTTAAGCGAGCATATTCGATCGGAAAGGAACGGAAAAACTTTTGTTCCATAGGTGAGATCTAAACCATAAACAACTAATAAATAATAATTAGTTATTATACAGTGGGTGTAAAAAGTATAAAGTAGTTTCAATTGCTGAGGAATCTTTGTTCTTTCCAAAACCATAAGCAAAATTATGAAATCAGTAATGTTAGATTATTGAAGTCATTGACATTTTTTCCAAATTAAACTCCATAATTTCTTATAATGAACAACAGAAGTTTTGCAGTTTCTCACAATAATAGCAATTTTAATAAAATGGGGTCAATAATAAATAAATGAAAGGTATAAATAAGCAAAACAAAAATGATTCCTAAGGACTGAAGACAGGCAATAATAGTACTAATTACCAGAAGCGAGACAATCGAGACTATGGTAACTATAGAGGTATCTTTCTTTTAAGTGTGGCTGGCAAGCTGTACTCCAGGATCTTAGAGATGAGGCTATTAGCGGCTCTGGATACCAGGCTTGCAGACTCTGCTCGATTTTAGAAACAAGAGAAGCACTCAGGACCTTATTCTCGTGATAAGACAGATTGAAGAGAAAGTCGTAGAATATGATTGGAAGGTACATCTGGCGTTTATTGATTTAGAGAAGGCAATTGCAAGAATTATGTAAGGGCAACCAATGAAGAGTCTGACTCATTTACAACAAGTCGGGGTTTAAGGCAAAGCTGCTCATTGAACCTCTTGCTTTTCATAGTGCTAATGGACAAGGTCATCGAAATTGCCAAGAACGGGTTAGGAAGTTTCAGTTGGGACACTACAGATTGCAAACAGTATTCGTAGCCGTACTTGCATCATCTGATAAGAACTTACAGTTTAACCTAAGAATTAGTATAACAAAGTCAAAGTCAGTGATGATCTCTAGACGGCCAGTGGAAAGACGAGGGTCAAAAACTCGAACAGGATATGCCTGTAAGTACCTCGAAAGCTTTGTAAGTCAGGATGACAAAATGGACGTCGAGCTAGAATAAAATCACGGCAGCTAGTCGTTTACTTAATTCTATGAAGTTCGGCTGTTTATATAGTCGTATCGCATCAAAAAAAGTCAAGCTATCTGTGTACAACTCTATATACCTCCCAACACTACCCTATGGCCATGAATGTTGGGTGATGATCCAAGATGCCCAAAACAAAGTGCAAGCACTGGAAATGCGGTTTTTACGCAAAATCGAAAGGAAAAATAGAATGGCTCACATTAGAAACCAAACGATCCGCAACTTCCTAAAAGTAGAGCCAGCCAAGAATAAAATAGAGCAAGGTCAGATTGTTACGCCATGTTGAACGGATGCTGGAAATCAGGGGTGTTAAGCGGGTGTATATAGCCAGAATAGAAGGCAACAAAAGAAGAGGTGGATGGAGAATGTGGGTGACGGCCTGAGGTCGAGGAACACCACGCTAGAGGAAGGACGTCGTTTGGGCCTGGAGACGTCTTTACTAGGGCTAGAACTAAGGAAAGGATAAAGAAACTCTTTCGAATGTACAGACTGAACCGTTAATAATATTAAGAAAAAGCAGAAAGTTCCAGTGCTCTCTAAATTTTAACTCCTATCAATTGCTGTATGAGAATTGCTAATTGACGGAAGAATGATAAAAGGAAATAATAACACAACACACAACCAGGTACTTCTTGTACTTTTCTAGACTTATCAATGTCATTTGAAAAAGGTATATCAGTAACTTCTTACCCGATTATCATTTTCTGTGAGGTATTAAGCAACTTTTCAAGCAATAGGTTAGTTGCTTTTAGTCTCAGTTGTAAATTTAGTTGTTGTTTGTTGCCACTTCTAAAGTTGCAAAATCACTGGTCAACTAAAAAAGGACATTACTCTTTCCAGTGAAGTTTAGATTTCTGACATCCAAAGAGTCAACTGTGAACCATGATTATTCAGAATAAAAGTATAAATTGTAACGCAATATCTTTGTATAACGTCTTAATCCTTTCAATTCCAAGCAAGAACCAAATTCCAAGACATTGTGCAAAGAAACAAAAAATTTCCAAATTTGCCTTGAAGTCTACATACGATGGCAGGGATTACCTTGAATTATCAGGTTAACACCAATGTAAATGTATAAAGTTTGTTAAAAAAGAATCTTATTTAAAGTTCAGATAAAATGGCAGATTTTAGGCAATCACTACTACTAGACTTGTAGAAAAGACTTATAGTAGGTTAACAATCTCAAGCCGAGAAAGAATCACAACAGTTTGTTTCACCTTTTTCTGCAACTTTCATTCGTTTGACTACCAAAATTGCTCTGGTTTTAGGCCGCTGACTAGAAGTTGACTGTTTGATGGTTCAGAAAAGGTAGAAACTGAGCTTTGAGACTCAGCAACTTTTAGGTATCTACAGACTTTCCCAAATGATTTAGTTTCTATTTTGCTTTCCCATATATTAAGGCACTCAGTAATCACGGTATAATCTTTATATGTATTTATATTGAGCATTAGCTAGGAATTTCAAAAATTAGTTTCGTCTTATTCTTCACACAACTTGCACAGAGGGTTTAGCACGCTCTTTTAATCCTTTGAGATTATCTTCTTATTTGAAGAAGACAACAAATTAGTACCTGAAAAATTTTATTGTCCTACGACCGCTTCCGGCGGTCACAAGCTGCCGCTGCAGCAATCTCAATTCATTCTATCGTAACAGTAGAATTTTGAGAAACGTCATTTATCATTTTATTAGTATATTTTCTTCACATTTTGCAATCGTAGAAAAATGTCTGTATGCAATACAAGCGAAGAATTTATTAGGCTTGAACTCAATACTCTATTTTGCTCTCTTATTACGTAAATAACTATTCTATTTGAACTAATTGCAGGAAACCTAATTTTTTAAGTTGTTTCTCATTATTAATTGACTTCATAATAGAACACTAAGCAGTAACCACACCAATAAATTTTAAATGAACGGTAAAATAAATTTTTTTAAGCGGAACCTGAACTAGTAATTTCTATTTCCATGAAGATAAATTATTATACTTATTAATTATTATAGATATAATCAAGTTTTCAAACTTAAAGACAGCAAATATTTATCATCTAATTTGTAAATCTCTGTTTATATTTTATTAGAAATGTAAATTGTCCCCCAAATCTGTAATTTCCATATGCGTAAATAACTTAACACGCAACATTTTGTTTTATTCATGGTTGCATTCACGATTAACGTGATCAAACCTAAAACCGATAAGCATCTTCTTAAATATTAAAACTAATATGTCTGAAAGCCATTACATATGTGTGCCATCCACACCCTCACTCTGTAATTACTCAATAACTATTACGTTTTGATGCGGGACATTTTGTCATTTATTATTCTGTTGTTATTGATGGAAAAAAGACTTCGGAGTTTTAGAATTACTACATGTAAATTGGGTTCAAGGTTAGTTTTTGTTTAAATTTTAACAATAAATTTTGACTATAACTTACTGTATCGCATAAACAAAAGACAATAAAATTACGGAAACGTGATAGCAGTGAGGTCAGTAATGTGGTATTTATTACCAATAATGTAATGCATGCAATGTAATTTTCTTATAACATGTTGGTTATATAATTCATATTTGATTTTATAAAGTTGTTTTTTATTTGTAATACATTGTTGTGTGCCGTAAGGTTCTATCTAAGGTTCTATATTGTCTAATATATATATAGTAGATTTAAAACATGTTTATCTAAATCAAAGACATTTAACAATAAATTAATAAAAAAAAAAGCTAGGTAGACTAAAGCCTTTTTTTGAAACTAAATTTGTGCTACAGCTATAGAATCTCTTGTTTAATCATTTTTCCTATCATTTCTATCAAAATCAGTTTCATTTTGACTAAAATAGGTAAATTGATGGACCGTGTTTGATGATAGACTGGCTCCTGCTTAGTTTGATTTCCAAATGAATTCCCAAACAAACAACCTGAAAACGACCAAAACACTTTTGAAGCGATCTGAGGTGTTTGAAATCTGAAGAACTTTTGAGCTGTAAAGTACTGTTAGACTTTCGAAGAGCATTTCAGATGTAATTCAATAGTTTTTTAACTGCGTAAAGCTCAAATTAAACCAGAGTCTGCCTACTTATTTTATTCATATTTAACAAAAACGTGACATCTTAATTCGACCTTTTTTATGCAAAGAATCAGCCTTTTTCTCGATTTTCTTCAAAACAAGATCTTGAAAAGCAACTACATTGTCTATAAATTATTGAAATTAGATAGATCAGTCAGTTTTTAGTATTTAATGTCTCTAAAATAAGCACTTTTCAAGTTTTGCTGATTTTGGAGTTTTGCAAAAAATCTTGAGTTATCACAACGGCAAGACAATTGTATGAAATGGTTCTGTTTGGTGTTTGCCCACAAGAAGGTGGCAAACTATTCTATACAATTGTTGACATTACAAGTCTTCTCAAAACCTATTTCAGCACCAGCAATCTGAAAATTTTTTTTTGATTACTACTTGCAGATATTTGTAAATAATTTGAACTAGTCTACCCATTTGTGGAGCTGTTGGGAATGAGCATTATTTCGTCATCTCTCTTTCAATTAAGATCTAACTGATGAAACACCATCTTTAGTTAAACAACCTAAAAGTGTAAAGTGTAGAGGATTGGACATACGAGATGTACTCGGATAAATTGAGTTCCTTACGTACGATGGGACAGTTATCATGTGACATCAATATTTTTTAAAGTTCATGCTCCAAGTATTACAAAACTTTTTTTATGTGACGGCAAAATCTGCAGTCGACACACTACATATGCAATGAATAACAAAAGTGCGCTTGCAGTTTGAAAATTTTTGTATCAAACTTTTTAACATTTTAAAATTACAATGCCAATATGCTGGAATATCATTTATATTCCGAATTTTAGAAAGGCCGTTAAGAAGAACCAGACAATAATTAAGATTTATTCTAAATTTGCAGAATCAAGTTTCTTCCAGGCAAGAAAGTTTATAAACTTGGAGTTGTATAATGTAAAAAAAATCAATCTTTTTGAGCCCATATACGTAGCAATTGCAAAGGTAGCCCAACCTTGTTGCTACAACATGGGAAAAACAAATAAACGTCTTTTGTTGCAATTAATAGTACTTCGGATAACATAAAAGGCTCGATTTTAATTTAAGATGGTAGATAAAGTTACAGCTGTTGTCAGCAGCTCTGCATATCCTTAGATGGATCTAGTAGAAACAATTATTTAATCTTTTATGTTTAGTGTACCAGTTACAGTATACAGGAAATACAACGAATAATTAATTGTTGGTAAAGAAAGGAAGTCGAGAAAGTGTTAGCAACGCAAGGATCCCGTCTAACTACTAAAAGAATATCCAAGAAAATTTTATAACACATCATAGATTTAGTCCAGTTTACTTTTATTTTAATTTAATATGTAAATATGGCCATGGTTAGAGCGTTTTTTGCATCTTGAATCAAATCAAGAACTTTTTTTCCTTAAACACGATTTAAATTCATTGGATATAAAGGAACTTCAAGTATTACCTAACTGCATTTTCATGGTAAACAAATTTAACATTCACATTGGAAAATAATAATATTCCAACACGAATTATAATAATTCTCCCAAGAAAGCATTTTAAATTTTTCACACTAATGTCTCTCTAATTACTTCACAACAAAACCCCTCCTTCCTGTCAAACGTCATATGAGGAAACCCCCGTTATGACGATCGTCGTGGTGGTTATCAATATTTTAGATCGGTTTAGATAATTTAGGATTGTAGGACATATAAAGGGCGTGAAATCAATTTTAACAATGAATAAATGATGTCAACATCCGGGTTATTCGGCGCTCCTGCCACACATCACTTATTTTTTACAATGAAAGATAAACAGATTGATGGGCTATTACAAAAAAGTTAAATCTGTACATTAGCAAATACTTACAATGACAATTTGTTTTTCGGTAGAATTTTTGACATATTGAGATCTTTTATAAAATTATGTTCTTAAAAAATGGAGCTTTTTAATTAGGTAATGCATTTACATATTAACGATGTTTTTCAATTCGACCTAAAAGTAAAATGTGGACGTAATTTATTTACCTGTTTGTTAATGGATTATTCTTAGTCCCTATTTATTTATTAATTGAACTAAAAACATTTAAAGATAATTGTTCACTTTTATTATAATTATAACAATATTTTTTGCATAATATCTTGTGATGCAATTTTCAGTCATTGAAAAAGAAAATTGATTGATATACTAATAATTGAAGGTTACCATTCTACTGGTTTACAGTTGTAATTACATTAATAAAATTAATTAAGATTGTTGTTTATTATGAAGCTTTTTAGATCACTGAAGATTTTACAGATGTTAATATTATTTATTATATTGTTAACATTTACTTAACCTTTTTTTGATAAAATTCCCACATGATGAGACTTTACTAAAGCTAGTAATTTGGTAAAGTGGTTGTGTACAGAATTAAACATTTGTAGAAGTAATACAAGGTTATTTAAAAAAGTTTATCATATCATAATCAAGTTTCATTAATAGAACTCTCACAGCAAATAGAAACAGTCTTGTGTTTTGTTCCATTGATTGACCCAATAAATGATTTGTTAAGAAACTTAAAAGAAAGCATTTCTACCTTATTCTTTATCCATGAAATAATATCTGTACTCAACCTTACAAGCTGCTAATGCTTTAATTAGCTTCTATACTTTTGCCCGGGCTCCATTTAAATTCTATTCCATATTTTTTGTTCATTCTTCTCAACGATCTTCTTTTATTTGTCTGACTCCACCAAAGTGTTATGAACACTGCCTAAATTCTGTGCTAAAGAATTGTAATTGTAAAGTTGGAGAAAGCGATGGAGAATGTATATATGAAATAGGACAGGTCAGAACGCAATAAACAACAAAAGGGATTCAGGTTATATTCTTGAGAATACAAAAAAAGTTGTAAGCGAGATTCATGGTTTCAGAAAAATCTGTGCAGAATACAATATATACCGACATCGACACACAAAAACAAAAAGAAATTGTACTTTTGATTTGTGATTCTCAATAATAGCATTTTCCAGATTATTCCACAGAGCATTGCTACTTATAAAAAAAAGATGAAAATAAGTAAGTAGTAAGGGATTTTGATTGCCAGATCTATTTCTAGTGTTTTAAATGCTTTTAGATTTTTCAAGTCAATAAAACTCTTTTAAGTGATCTAGCTTTTAGGCAACTTCTTGAGTTGGCTAGGAGTTTTCAAATAGATCACCTTGTTTAAACTATTCGGGAATTCTGTCAATTGATGGGTCTTTTTGAGCCTGTCAAGTGTTTCTCATTAAGATTAATCTTTGTTTGGCATTGGCAAAAGTTTATGTTGACCAATTCCAGTTGTTGTGACTTAAAATAGAATTATGGAGTAGCTGTAAGATGCTCCCTACATATTATAGTAGCTCGAAGTTCAATACATGTTTGACAGATGGAATAAAGAAATGAGTGACCACTTGTGTTGTGTTTTATTAAAAAAATTACAATTTAGCAATAACAATGATCATCAATAAAAGTGAATTGCAAATTAGCTTTCAAATAAATAGAAAATACCTAACAATAAAAATTTGGCGACAAGGATAAAACAGAGTGTTTCGCGCGTATTATTATAAAACATGACGAATCAAATGGAAACCATTTTGCAAGCCCTTCAACAACAAGGCGCTGCTCTTCAATTATTAATTCAACAAAATCAACAACCAGTTATTCAAACTCCTACAATTTCTCAAACTATGATGTCTCATAATATCACTTTCGAATCATTCAACCCAGATGAGAAATCATTTTCAGCGTACAAAGAAAGGTTAGAAAATTTTTTCACCTTACGTCAATTAAAAGAAAATGCACCAGGTGTAGCCGAAGCTAAACGTGATGTTCTATTAAATTGTTTAAAAAGTAAACAATATCAGTTGTTGTCATCGTTAACAGCACCTGATAAACCAAGAGAAAAATCCTATGATCAATTAGTCGATATTTTATAAAAACAATTCACACCTGTAATAAACGTTCATACAGAACGTCACAAA
>VTPC01006274.1:0-38753 GCA_011009095.1 Ignelater luminosus | reverse complement strand
AAAAAAAATATAATGAGTCCTTATTGTGTTAAAGATAACACTAAAGTGCTAAATCTGGCAACACTGGCCCCGGATGACCCTAAACACTTACACATTATAGCCAACCTACCACGTGAAAAATCCTCAATCAATTGCAATCACTCTGTATGTATAACTGCTGAACATCTATCTTGTTTTTTTTTCTTTTTTTTACCAGAACGCTGGAAGTAGATTCGTCCGTGGGGTGAAAAGGTGGTTATTCTAATTCCCCTCAGAAAATCTTTCCACAAATCTTACTAACTTAATCTACGTCGTATGAACAAGAAGTATCCTAAACTTTGTTAAACATGTCCAGTTCCTTACATAGCATCGGTTCGATGCGGGGCGTTAAGACTGAAACACGCAGAAACGATACAAAAATCAAATAACAAAATCCATACCATTGTATAGCTTACAAAAATCACATCAAATCGAGTTTGAGTCTCCCCTATTAATCACAATAATATAAAACTCGTTCCCATAAGATTTAATAATTTCAAATTCAAACAGCATCTTATGGGCATGCTGTGATCTCAATGCATGCTCTGATACATTGTTTCGCCGATTTGCGGTTTTGTTACTCAATCACCCACAAAACTCCTACGTCATGCATTTTTTTCTTTTACTTTTTATTCCTAAGGTAAGTTATCGACTTATCATTAAGCTAAGATCTTCCACTTGAAACGGCTTATAACGACCTACCGTCGCGTTTAACTTTTTCCAACAACGCCGACTCTGGCGGTTACACTTTGAGCTCGTTTTAAACCTCCTTATCTATTGTAAAAAATGGTAAGAATAAGAGAGGACTGAGAAAGTTATAATCTAAAAAAATCATTTTGTTGCCGTAGAAAACTGTAAGTCTCCATTTGAGCGCATTGTGTCTTCAATGAGCGCTCTTTCATCGCTTCGCAGCACTACCTATAGAATTCCTACGTTGTGTTTTGCTCTCTTTTACTTTTTATCCTTCTTAAAGGTAAGTGGAACTAGGATCGTGCTTTCGCTCGTATCTATCGTTAGAGAGAACTATAACACTGATAATATAAAAGTCATTCCATAAGCTTTATTCATTTCAAATTTGAACCTTATCTTCTAAGCACTCTGTGATCCCAATGAGCATTATTTTGCTGCTTTGCAACTCCATTACATATTTGCCCACAAATTATTACTTTATAAGTTTCTTAAGGTAAGTGAATCTATAAAATCGTTCTTTCATCGTTTTTATGTATCATAATAAGGAAGAGCTACAGAGAGATTGAAAATGATTACAAGCAACGGCCACCTGACCACTAAAAGTAACACGAAATTTTATTTTTCGATGTTAGCCATACTACGGAGTAACGTCCACCTGAGTATCTATATTTCTAACTTAAAATTACATCGACGTGCGTGCGTTCCGTGATTTCGCGTTGTCTCTTTGTTATGCGTTTTTTACAGTTTATTTTGTTCTATTTAAAAATCAATCTTTTTCAAGACTAAATCTGCTTTCTGTGAATTAATTCAAGTTAAGTTAATTTAAAGTATGATAATAAATTTGAAATATTTAAGTTCTGAAGTAGTTTCATCATATATTCAATGCTACGCCACTGGAAAACTACATTATTTTTATTACAACAAAGTTGCCAACAGTACAAGATGTGTTGCCTAATCAACAATAAATTTCGTGGTCATGTGGTTTGTAATCGTTTTCAATGTCTCTGTAAACCTTGATAATACAAACTTTGTTCCCATAAGCTTGTCATTTCAAATTTGAACATACGATGAATTCTATGTTCTCTCTGTCAACTGATATTTATAGCTTTTGGTACACATTTTTGTCTGTGTAATTATCAACTTTCCAAAGTTATACCCATACATAAAAAGGGATTGTTGGATGATATGAATAACTACAGACCAATTTCTCTTGTTCATGTTAAATCTAAAATATTCGAAACGTTAATCAAAGATCAAATTGTAAAATATTTTGAAGTTAGTACACTATTTTTAATCGCCAGCCTTTTAGATTTTGCAATTGAAGGCACAAAAAGAATCTTATCGGTATTAGGGGTTTTGTATTGTGACCTACAAAAAGCTTTTAATTGTGTTAATTATGATATTCTGTTACAAAAATTACAACTGTATAACTTTGATAACTCTAGTATTAAACTAATTCAATCATATTTACAAAATTGCAAACAAAAGTTTTTTTAAATATATAATACTTACTCGGAAGATGAATTATTAACTTGTGGAGTGCCACAAGAATCTGTATTGGATCCTATTTTATTTGTTATGTACATTAATGATTAAAATATGACAGTATTATCTGGTAAAGTAATTTTATTTGCTGACAATACAACTTTTTTGCATTATTAAAATCAAGATGAAAATAATTTGTTTGATGAAATGAACATTTATCAATCTAAAATTGTTTAAAATCAAATGTAAATAAAACAGAAAAACTAATCTTTTCACATCAAACGCTTGAAAATGATCAAAATGAAAATTCTGAATTTCTAGGAGTTTGGTTAGATCTGGGAATTGAGTTGGGATAGTCATATGAATATTTAGTCACCATTCTTTCAAAAAATTTATTTGTTCTATGTAACTTAACTCATATTGTATTTACTCAAGTAACTATAATCGCATATTATGCTTTAATATGCACATGAATTGGAGTCCCATAACATGTAAAATAAAAATAGCTTTTAGTCATTTATTGTGATATTTACCTACTAAAAGACTAAAAAGAAATAAAGATCTGTGATATATAAATGATGTACTCTGTTTGCTTTCTTAAGTCTAAGATTTTGTATTATGTATTTTATTGTATTTATTGTATGTAACGTTAACTACATTTATTGTTATTGTATTTCATTGTAATGGAATTATGACAAATGTACTGCACTACTAACATGATTAATAACCTGGATTATAATACATTTTTTTAGAATGACTGGTCGTTTTAAATACCTAATTAGTTTCAAACACAACTTTTTATCATAATTCCATCTTTGAGGTTTCTAGGATTAGCTTCAGATTCTAGATTTATCTAAATAAATCTCCAGCTTTGCATCCAGCATTTTGAAGATTTTAATGGAATGATTTTAAATTCTAAGTTACCACTTTGTATTGTGCAGTGTTCATAAAGTCATGTTTTAACATGAATTCTGATAACTTCTCTATTTAAAAAGATTCTTTGCTCTATGTAATTATGCATAATTTACATTTTATTAGTCAAATACATTGTAACATTTTTATTTTAGATAATAAAAAGTAAAAAACAGAAATTAGCATAAGAATAGTTTATTCTTCATTTACATTGTAAATAAAAATACAAACTAATGCAATACTGTGTATCTTACTGCTAAATAACAAACAGAATAAATAAAATTTGTGTATATGTTAGACATTATGCAGGCTACAGATTCTAACATTACTTACTTAGTCTAGAAAAAAACTTTGGTAATTAAGAATATACACAAATAATACAAATAACATAACATTAAAAATACATGTTCAACTTTGTACATGCATAAAGTAAATTTATAAAGTATAAATGCCACGATATAGCTCAGATATTTTTAATGAAATGTTACTGATAATAATAATGTTCACAAAATTAGACTAACTACAAATTAAAATAAATTAAAGACTAGATAACAAAATGAAAAAACTTTCCGAACACAAAGGAGTCAAACGTTATATTTTGTCACACATAAAGCGTATTATCTAAGCCAGGAGAGACAATTTCACTTACAATTTTGTTGTAACCTGATTATTGTTTTAAATCACAGAGTAAGTTGCTGTAGACTAACTATATTAATTAATGGGGTTAAGTGGTATTTTGTTAATCAAAGGATTGCCTTTATAAATAGAATAAAAAAATAAAAATATGAAAATCCTTCGATTAAAGATTTGATAAATATGAGATCTTTTCTACTGACATTAGTTGCAAATTATTGTAATGTACTACTAATTTATTTTAAATCGGCACTTCATCAAGGCACATTAATACTATAATGAGATCATATAGTACATTTCCTATCAGAGAATTCTATACTACGATTGAAACATTGCATTGTGCTTATTTGTTTCAAATCAGATACAGTTTAATAAATATTTACAAAATTGTTTTTGTTTAAAAAAATTAAACTATGTTATGAGAACATTCAACAACTACAAACGGTTCTAAAATTTATATAAAATTGTAACTATAACTGATAACAGCATCATCAATAAATTCTGGTGACTGAACTCATCAGAATTTCTAAATAATGAACAACATTGTCAAAAACAACTCTACAAGAGGCTGGTTTTTCATTTAGAGTTTTAAAAACTGAGTCAAATCTTATTTCAGAAACATTATAATGAAAAATAAAAAATAGAACTACTTTAACAAAAACAATATTAAAAAAAAAAGAAAAGAGTAAACCAAGGAATGCAAAATGCTTGCAAAACAGTCTTCTTTTTTTAATTATGATCAATCCGAAATGAGAATTAATAAATTAAAAATAAACGTCTTCAACCTCTGTAGGCGTTTCAGGTTGTCCATATTTCGGGCTTTCAAATCCTGAATCAGTGCATGCATTAGGATTTGGTGTCGTGGTCTTTTCGGAAGGTTTTGGAATTCCTTTTTCTACAGTTTGATCTACAAAACGTCTCAAGTCTTCTAGTGTTTCGGGATTTATGTGCAGTAGATTTGAGATATCATTTATGGCAGTGTTGGTGGATGGCATACGTAAACCACGCATTGCTGCACAAATGCAAGCAGATGCAATCAGAGAAGGCCGTGTTTGAATTAGAGCCGGTTCTGAAACAAAAAAAAAGTTATTGCTATGTTGTTATATATCTACTATACTAATTGTAAAAAAAGAAAGTTTAGAAAGTTTCGACATTTCAATAGAGTTTACTTAACCTGACCTAACTTAGCTTTCTATCTCTTCTAATCTAGCTTTAATTAATTAATTTATATCAAATTTAATTTTTTTTGGGCAAATTAGCTAGAATTTAAGTTATTTCTAATTAAATGGCAAAAATAATTGTTTTGGTGGTACATATTTCTGCCTGTTGAGATTTCTTAATTTTTTTCATAAACAAGAGTTCTGACTTCGGGGACTTGATCCATTGTCAGTAAATATTTAGCGAGTCGCATAACGTATGAAATCTCTAAAATGGATTTAAGCTGCAATCCAATATCATTTTGTCATTGAAACCTACTGAATACCAATTTTAAATTGGTTTTACTCGCAGAAATTAACGTGTTAAGATTCTACAATTAGATAATTCCCTTTTTATACTTCTTCAGAAAATTATCTAATCAAATGTGGAGCAGAATGATTCAATCTAGATACCTTTGTAGAAAAGATAACGAGATTTAGTTAATATAAACCACAATTTTTTGCTTTTAAAATCTATGGCACTTTTACAAAAATTACTAATTTGATTTTTAATTTCGTTAAAATGTTAAATTCGCCACGGAACGGTGTTGACGTTACAAAATAAAAATTATAATGAAAACAGTGAATTGAAATTATTTTACCAGTTATATTCAACACCTGACACCTGCGCTTTCCTGCATTATTATATTCTGTTAGAATTTCTGTGGTACACATAGTATAACACGTTTATTTTTTTGCGTACATGTTTCGCAAAACAAAATCGACCCTATAAACTATTATTCTTAAACTTTGTATTTATTCAGGACAAAAAAATCAGGTAGTTTCTCTGTGGTTCCCAAACCTTTCTGCAAAGGTGCAAAGTCCGTCAGGTAGGAAATCTCAGAAACGGCAATGTACGCCCATCCCCATCAGTTTTTATTTTTTACAATTTGATTGTCGCGGTGAAATTTTTAATTTTGACAAAAACCGAGGACATATCGACAAGTGAACTAATTTTAATGGAAAGTTCATGTCAGAGGGTAATTATATGTGTAGTAATAATTACGAATGCGGCAGGTGGCAGACAGTGAGTCGGTCAGGTAAAGAAGTAGTGTGCCCATGTCTCGTTGGTAGTAGTAGTCTGCACCTTGCGTTTGATCGCGAGATCCTTCGATTACGGTGTTTAAATCACCACACATACATATACACGCTTTGCAGCTGCTGTTGCATGGACCACAACCCACATCCACCAGAAAAAATCATGTGACCAAAACAAAACGTAAAAGAGTTAATTTAAAGGGAATCTTAAACAAAGAATACCTCTAACAGTTAACTTTCTTGTGTACATGAAGATTTCAATAGTAATCTGAATATTTATTCAGAACTTTATTTATTTTAGCATAGTTTGCCTTAAAATAGACATAAAAAATCAAGAAGCTCAAAGATCATTTGTTTTAATAAGATATCTGTAATTTTTCCCAAAAGCAGCCTTCTAAAAATTTAAGAAAAGAAATTATTCCAGTAATGTATTCAGATTTATAGAAGAGTCCACAAGCAAAAGATCTTCATACATAGCTTCATATACGAAGATCTCTTTGAGAAAGGAAATTCATTGCCTTTCATTGTCATTTGGAAGTGCTTTTAGGAGTCTGAAGGTTCCTCTTCCGACAGAAAACGACAGTTCTAGGATAGAAAGGATGAGATAAGAAATAATCCGTAGAAAGCCTTATTATTAGTGAGAACACCAGATCTGGGGATATGAATTTTCTGAATTAATCCATCTAGTTTATTTCGGTTAGATTTTGAACTAATTGTGGTAATACCATTCTCAAATGTACAAATTACTGGTGGAAAACTAACAAATACGGCCTACATAAGTTTGATAATCTAATCTGAATCCCCGAAAATGTATGTCTAGCTCGTATACTCACAGAAGATGCCTGCAAAAAGTGGAATTCAGGATCGGCGCTAGGGTTTTGGCCGCCCCTAGGCAAAATTTATTCGGTTACTCTAGATTCTAATAGATCTAGATCTTACCATTTTATCTGCTAGGCTGTATTAGAATTGCTGTCTAGTAGACTATGCATTCTTAAAAGAAAATAAGAACTCCAGTAAACTGGCCCGGCAGCTTTTATCTCATTTAACCGACTTCGTATTTCTTACCCTTTACGAGATCCCAGTGGTAAACCTCGAATTTTGGACACACTTATCAGATCTTTTTTAACTGCATGTCCTCCGAGTTACGCACTCCGTGTGTCGAGGTCAAGAAAAGTTCAAATAAATCATCCAGAAGGAGCTTATTAAATCTGTACCTTCCTTGTCTTCATTGATGCAAATGTATCAATAACGAAATCAAAATCAGTCTTCCCAGCATCTTCCCTTTCCATACTCAGTATAGCAAGATCGCATAATCGATTTTGACCCATGGAGGCTCTCACATAATTTAAAACTAATTTTAATTTACTGAAAGATCTCTCACAGCTAGCAATGGATACAGAAATTGTTAACCTTATTTGGATCACTATACGAAGATTTAGAAATACGCTCTCATCTCCACAATAAATTGCAGAACTTCTTCAGGTCTTGATATTTTAATGTTGATCCAGCTTGTAAGCAACATTCTGAAGTCCGAAGTTTCTTCGTATAGTTGTTGACCATCAACATCGCAGTTGTAAAAATTTTCCAAATTCTTCCCTTCATGACTTTTTCAATTTCCTGTTTAGCTGTTAATCTGGCATCGGTCGACGTTTCACGGGTCATTCTTTTTTTTCGTCTTGGTTATTTTTTGGTTTGAACATCCCAATCTTGACAGAGTCTAAATCAAACTTCTAGAGCTTCAGTTACCAAAATGATCTCCGAGAGCTTTCAAATCTGAGGCAGCATCGAAGAAGTCCATGCTCGGATCTTGCAGTCTCTTTTGAACCCGTTCAATTGGAATGAGTGCTTTATCCCAAAAACCTAGTCAGAAGATCGTGACTTAACATACGGTTGTACAACTGTCTAGCTTCACTTCTTAGTTCACTAGTCTCATATGTACCGTCCATCATGGGCTGGAGAACTTGAAGTATATCGTCAAGGTATTTATTTGTGGGCTTCACAGCTTCTACTCTTGCACTCCATCTTGTTATAGACTCCGACTTAAGAACTGTAGGCACAGCGTTTTTGAGTTTTTCCCAGCGTTGAGTTGACGAGGAAAAAAATACGTAAAGAGCTTAAATCGTTCCAAAAAATGTTACCATTATTGCGTCCCGTTTGGCTGTGTGTACACCAACCAAGTTAAGTGAGTGGTTATCACAGTTCACAAACACTGCCAAATGGTTCTTCTCATTAATTCTTTCCAGAACACCACTTTTGTGTCCACCCATCACAGCAGCGTTATCATAACAGTGTGACCGACCGGCGCGTATAGCCTATCTTTAGTGTACAGCTTTTTATAATTTTTATTTATATTTTTAATCAATGCAATATTATTTTATTATTAAACTTTTTGCTGGTTTTGAATTTTGGCTGCCCTTGGGCGGCTGCCCGCTCGCCCTACCGGTTACGCCGGCCCTGGTGGAATTAGATAAAAAAACATCATATAGCTGAATTTCACGTTGGTCACAATAGGAAAACAAACTGAAGCCTATCCAACTTTTGGGGAACTCAGTTGCAGTGAAAACAAAATTGGGTTAAAGATTGTTACTTCAATCATTTATGCGCCTAATTGCACACTCTTCATTCTTCCATTAAATGAATAGTTTATAAATTATGGCCACGGTAGCTGCAAGAAGTAAGAAAAGAAAAAGTGTGTAAACCATGAGTACAAACATTTGCGGAAAAAACCCATCAGATAGAATTAAGGGTGGTGTCGTTGAAATCTGAATCGTAGAAATTAATTTGGACTTAAAATAATGAACGTCCAAAACCATGGATTTTTGGAATACCAAAGAAGCTAGAAGAGAAGTATTTTAAAAAGAAACAGTTTCGATTTTAATCTCGTAGAAAAAGCAAATAAGGAAGGAAAAAAGAAAAAACAATTTGACCCAGTCTCGAGTTCCATTAAGACCAAAATCTCGAAATTATAACGATTAAGGCCCTCATTCATACAGAGCGAGACAGAAGTTTTCCTATCTAGTTGTAAGTAGATTTAGAAAATGGGGATTTGCGTGATTTCCCAGAAGAAACACTTTTTGTTTTTTGTTAAAGTATAAAACAGTTAACGCAGATTAAGATGAGCAGAAGACAAACCAGATCAAAAGTTCAAGAAACTCTCATAAATATGAAACCGAAAATGTTTTCTGTTAGGAGTTACATGTTTTCCAAGAAACTTCCAGAAAATCTAAAATTTGGAAAACTATCTTTGACATAGTCCCAAGGAAAACCCATTTTATGACCTAAATTTAAAATTCGCCAAAATTTTCTTATGTTCATGAATTTCTGATTATTGGTTAAGTTTTGGGCAATCTTGGAAAACTCTTGATATGGCTGAATTTTGGCCCTTCTTATTTATTATATTTTATAAGGGTCAGTTGGTGATTTGAAGAAGGATTAAAATTCCTCAATCTGTAAAACTTTTCCTATGTCCAGAATTGCTCCAGATTTACTTGACAACATTTGGAAAAGCAATACCTTGTTGTAGTTTCCTCTTCAGGCTTTCGTACAGCTCGAGACTTCTTGTTTGAGCCAAACTAGAATTTAATTCTTTCGTTAGTTTATATCAACAAATGAGAAGTTTCGTCCCTATCCAGATTCTATTAAAATAGAGAGAAGCAAAATTGTTTTCTGATGATGGTAATAATATGGAATTCTTATCGAAGATAAGAATAACAATAAAAATGTTCTTAAAATCTGTGCTCATAGCTATTACAAAAAATGCTTCGAAAGTATAATAAGTTCAATATGCTTTTTGTTAAAAATACTGCCAGAAGTGGAATATTTTTTTGCCAATCGACTTTAATTTATTCATTTACAGTCCACATAAATTCCTAGACGACCAGACACCATTTTCACTTTTAAAATATAGTAACCTTAACCTTGCCACGTTAATAAAACAAGAGTTCAGTAGAAGAGGTAACCACATGTTATTTCCTACCGATTTTATTGCTATTAAGTTTAATTTTTCACCTGCTGCCACATAGTACTATATCTAAGCGACGTCGCGTTCCAAAGCCAGATGTTTATAGATGAGATGTTTCAACCTTACGTAATAAAATAATAAAATAAAACTTGACATAGTAACTTGGTTTACTAAAATAAATTAAAACAAAATATAAAACATAAAAATTGCAATCTACTTTCTCTTTTATCTTAATTTACCATTTTATCCATCCCGTCTTGCCGTGTCTAATTATGTAAAACTTAAATAATGATCAGAATCAACCCTCTGACACAATAATAAGGCCCAATTGTCTTTTATTATCTGTCGATCTTATGTTTCCGGAAGTGGCAAAAGTGTGTCGTCTTAAGGGTAGTTGTAGTAAAGGAAGTAATGATAGCACACGCCATCAAAGGCACGCGAGTTGTTGATGTTACGGGCCGTTGACTTCACTTACGACAGATTGGCTTACTGTTACAAGACGTTCTATTAGTTTCAATAAAAGTGCAACAGTTGGTATGACCGGTAATTTAATATCAACAGTTAATTGGCACCTGAACTCTTCAAGAAAGGGAAAAAATGATAGGACATCCTCGTTATGCTTAAGCGATCTAACTTTCTTTCAACGAATCTTCAACTGGAGTACTTTTTATAAAAAAAGGAAATTCTAGAAACAAATTATATTTTGTTAAGTTAAAATTAATTCCCCCTTTGTAAGATTGGCAAAAGTTTTATGGGTGATTTCAAGGCTAGATGAGTATAGTAACCCCGCACGCAGTGGGAAAGGCGGAGGTTAAACACAATAACGACATATGCACAGTATCAAGAGGTTCTCCGACAAATTAAGAATAATGAAACTATTAGAATGTACTTATAAACGCGTATACGGCAGGGACAACAGGTTTGAAGGGTAAGTTGGGGTTCAGTAAAAAATTACCGACCACCTGCCTTAGCTGGACGATGCACTCCTTGGCATATGTTTCCAGTTTCTTCACCTCCTTTCTTGTTTGTACAGGGAGGAAATGTGAAGGAACTTTAATAATAAGACTAAAATTAATAAAACATGTATAGGGGCTGCGAACGTCGACACTGATGCACCTGGTGGAGTTAAGTATTTCTCTTTAGCTGTTTGCGTTTATACATCAATACCCTATAATCTTTGATCTCATTACGTCATAATAATTTTTTAGATGAAATATTATTTTTATTCCCAAATAACAATGGTATTGTGCTATTTCCTTTTCTTAAACCAATTTACATTTGAAAAGTAAACAATTCCGCAAAATTTTAGGGAACTTTTCATAAATCAACGGTGCGAACTTTCTTACTATCAAACAATAGTAAAAGTTGCAGCTGGTTTTTATCAAATATTGTCGTCAAATTTAAAATTCAACATAAAATATATTTTATTAGATAGAAAATCTATAGTGGTCGACTATGAAAACGAACTGTACTAGGTACCTAAGGGTGAGTCCCTTTTCTTAAGGTAGATCTTTTTCAATAGAAAATTTAAAGTAGTTCACCGATATATCTATTGTTGCAACTTTTAGGGTTCCTTAATGTGATTTATTTCAGATTTCTCTTTTAGGGCAGTTTTGCTTTTGGCTTTTTTATGTAATTTCCGAGTTAGATTTTATTGGTAAAAAAGCAAATTATGCAAAAATGTGACTTCCAAAGAATTATGGGAAGTGTATTTTACATAAGGTAATTAATTCCATCGAATACAATTCTATTGTTTTGGTGGCAGCTGCAACGGGTGCTCGTTATGTATTTTATAATAAAAGCGAGCGAAGTTTTGTCAATTAATAAAAAAAGGCAAAACCTAAATCATAAATTATACTTAAATATACTTAAACATAAATAGGCAACAAAGTTTTTACTTAGAGGACTAAATGAAATTTCCAGAACAATTTTAAAATTCAAATTTTGGCTGAATAATGATAGCCTCAATAGTTGACTTCTGAAAGGGAAAACATTAGCTTGAGAGTAGTATTGAACTTGTAAGCCTACAGTTAGTAATCGCTTTCCTTCCGGTGGTGATAATATCAGAAATTTTCTAATAGCATATCATTAGTCCTTAGGGTGTCCAAATGCAAATACTACCCTAAGATTAAGCAGATGCAAAACAACAATTGCCCGCCGCCCTATTGTAAACGATATCAAGACGAATTTCTTAACACCGCGGCAGATGTATAAAGTGGAGGCGTCGAGGGAGCCGAGTGACGGACACGCGACAACAGCGCGTGCTAAACAAATCCAAGATGGTCCAAGGACCCCCGACACAACAACAACAGCAAATCTCGAGACGGTATTGTTAAGGAATTCCAGCTTCTTAGACGGCACGGGCCAGCCAGGTGTTGGTTATGTGCACCGGTGACGCAAGCACCCCGTAGATCATTGTATTTGGCGGATTGAAAAGGTACGTAAGAAGCCCCAGACCGAGCAAAAAGTTCTTAAACTGCATCACGAGCTTTTGTTGCAAGAGGGTAAGACGGCCAATCGAAGGGTGCGTAAGAAGAAAAAATAAGGGTCGCTCCTGCTGTATATATATTATTCAAGATTTGCCTGGGGACCCAGACTGGCTTTATGAAAGTTCATGAAACTGATTGTGATTATGCTTTTGTACCAGGACAGGATAGTTTTCTTTGGCCAGGGGGATGGGCGCAGACGCTCAAGCTGGTTTTTCACCCTTAAGACGTATAGGGTTGCTAACCTCCTGCCGTTAGAAACACTTACTACAACTGCCGTTAATATTGGGGAAGGTACTAAAGTGCACATTTGCTCTTTGAACCATAATGTCCTCATGCATGCGTCTACCTGGATCGTTTACAGATTTACTTTAATCTGGCCCATCTTTGCTTTAAGATCGTTAAACGGTCCTAAGAGGAATAAATTAAGGGCTATTTTTCACTTATTATTTAAGAAACTAAAATTAAATTAAATTTTTATGTTTTGTTCCATTTACAACACGATACAAGTCTTAATTCACCTGTCTTGTTACGACTTTCAGAGAACAATCGCATTTACAGTTATGAAATTCCTTCGTTATCAAGTGATTACATCTTTCAACGATTATAAAGAAGTTATTACAATTGCAAACCGTTTCATTAGCATCATACAGTAGTAATAATAATTACAGGTCACAGATCTGATCGTAAGTGCAGCTGTAATATGAATTGGTCATACTGGAGCTTACAGCTGGATCCGGAGTAATAGGGTGCAACCCCGGAGTCGTACTTGCGTCACCCTCCACCTGACTATAAAAGCGCTTAGATAACTTTACACCAAATGCGGCAATAAAACACTGTCGACTTCCGAAGTCACTCATGCATTCCGATCAAAGTCAGCTTTACTGATAATTGGATTTCTGTTAGTGGCACTTTTTTATATAAAAAAAGAAAGCTTTGGGTTTCTTTTGTTTTATAATAATTGTACGATAAAAAGATGGATCGCCAGAGAAAGGTGATGTCATACGTATATCTCTGTTAATAATGGCCAATTTTTGATTGTTAAAACTTTTAGCATCTGTCAGAAAAGTTAAACATTTATACAGTTCAGCACGCACGTGTCAGTATTGTTTGTCGAACCATATCAAGCCCTTTAAAAATGGCGTCATAAATTTAAATGCCCATGGTGGTGCACCTCTCTCGCGAACCACCTGGAGCAAGCAAATCAGCGCCGCCAAAATAAAAATTAAAAATTCGAGCATCTGTTATTCCTCAACAATAAGCACACACGAGCTGAACTGGTCGAACACGTTGCGAATCCTAACAGGAGTTGATTCAGTGCAACAAGAACATAAAAGAACGCGAGGGTCCGCGTGCAGACTAGGCTTTGTTTAAGATCATAAAAACATTTACGCACCTTGTCTGGTATCGGGTAGGTGCGCATTAAGCAATAGGTGTTATAATAAAGGACCATATTGTCCAGTTACACCTAACACCACCCTATCGGTATTAAAAAAAGAGCCGTGTATGTACGTACACTTCACTTACTCCTACGGTATTTACTCGCTATCGCTGCCCATCTACAGCTGCGGAGGGAAATATGATAAGCAATAGGGATTGTTGGACATGTGCATTACTTTAGTTAGCAGCTGTGATATTAGTACATAATAAAAGTTTTTTATTGATGCGCGACATATTGGAGGACAATTATGACACTGGTCAATACAATAATTACCTCATGATAAATTAGGTAACGCACTAAGCCATTTCGGAATGGTAAAAACTGCGCGTTTCTCGTAATTGCATATTGTAATATTGTAACTACCGTTCGTATCAAAATATAACAATAAAGAAAGTTTTACAGTATCACGATCACGTCCATTTCAAGTTTTTTTCCTTCTTACACTATGAAATATAAAATTACAATAGAACCCTATTTTAAAACTCTTGATGTAGCTATACGGTTATTAAAATGTATAGAAAAATTAACCCTAGAAATTTACCCTCTTTTTAACCTAAGAATAACCCCATGTGAATATAATCTAGTTAAAACTGGATAGTCCAGACTTACTATTCTAATGTTATTTTCTTCGGCTAGTCTTTCGCTGGATAATCTCTATGTTCGTGTTTAGAGAAGAATTATTGTACAAAACCACAATGCGAAAATCGGATTAGAACTATTGTTTGCTTTTGGTCAGTTAAATGGTTTAACTTTTTCCAAGAACAAAAAGAATATTTCCAAAGGGCATTATGAGATTGTACGTAATAATATGTACGAAACTTTACACTTATAACGGCAACCCTAAAAGATTCTCAAAGAAGATATATTCTTAGTAAACATTTCTTTTGGTCAAACAAAATGTACGTACATATCGGTCAAAAATTTGTCTTCGCACCTACATACACAGAAGATGCTAAATGCACAAAATGTAATTTGCTTCATCATTTTTGACACAATCTCAATTTTGAATAAAAATACCACGTTTTGGCAATTCAAAAGAGCACTCGAACCTACCAAAATAGACGGTTGTGGGATCGAACCGAAGCTTATTTAGATCAGATAAAAGAGGCCCAAAATACCTCTTACTAACAAATCTACCGTTCTCACTGCTATGCCACTAGGTTCAGCAATTTCAGACTTTTTAGCAAAATTAAGTTTTAAAGATCGTTATTTCAATTTATTTCAGACGAATTGCAAATATTTATTGTAATCAGAATATTGAATACAGAAAGAATACACCAGACACAGAGTCATCAGATTAAGCAATAGCGAGTAAGTCGAAAGAGATTGACATTAAATCATCAGACCTGTATCAGCAGCTCACAAAGAAAAAATAAACAAAATCCGCCAGATTTCCGCTGTGAACGAAATCATATCATTTAACAATTTTAGTGCTAAAGGTCTTTTGTGGTGAACATGTGCAAGTATTGCAAGAATCACGTGAGAGCAAGAACAGAATGTATCTGAGTCGTCTGGAAAAGTTATTTTTCTACCTAGTTTCTAATTAAAAGGCAAAGAAAAGAAATGAAAAACAGAAAAAACAATAGAACAGAGAATTGTGGAAAAGATGAAAAGAAAGAACAAGGGTAGAGCATTGATAGAAGAAGAATACGAGAGCAGAAACAGATAAGTTGGAGGTAAGAAGAAAAAAGAATGAACATTGCAAAAACAGCAAAAGCGAAAAGAAAAAGAATCAAAGAAGTCAAAAATCTTTTTTCCAGAATAATCATCATTCGATGTTATTACACAAAAGGTTACCAGACAAAAATCAAATGTCAATCTTTCTTGTTGGTTTTGCGCTTTAAAGTAATTTTAATCAAACTAAGAATAAAAGAAAAAACATCTCAGAATCAACAATCACGTTATCTTGGCCTCCTGGATATCATTTACGCAGTCGTGCTATTATGACGCTTTGGTAAGCTTTCATCGAAGTAAAACATTTTTAAGGCATGTAAGTACTTAATTACTGCACACTTAGAGAATCCAAGAAGAACCCTTTTCTTTCGCCATCTGAAACAGGAAGTCTCTTCTTGGTTAACCTTACATTCTCAAGATGCAGAAGAAAAACCTGCTTGTTTGGTAGAATCTTCTTCGCCATTTTCAACAAGTTCCAGTTTGATTTAATTTCAGCAAAGCAAAAGCAAATTGTTGCTGTACTATATTTCAGTAACTGCAGAATTCTGACATTGATATCCTGAAACAAGTGTCTCTTTCTAACCATCATATATGTCAAAATCATCGCAATTAATCACCATCAGTAGCAAAAGTCTCAGAGTGTTTCGAAGTAGATTTTTTCCACAAATGATCTGCTTTTTGCTTTGGACTTAACTAATATTTACAAAAACAGGCAGTCGGGCGAAAAGAGCAAACACTTTCTAATCAATGCTGGAGAAGCTTAAACTTCAGACGTTTTTGCAAGACAACCATATCTTCAAAAACTACCTATGGGACTACCGAGTTGCAACATGTACTCGAACATCTCTGCATCTCAGGATCTTGCTTAGTTCAAGAGACATGAAGAAAGTACAAAAGGTATTTCTTTTTTCTTGAGAAGCCTCAAATTTTTAATGTATTTCCTAGCGACTGACTCCTTGTTTTGAATAGAAGTCATAATTGGCCATGACTTCCTTACATAGTTGGTTTTCCAAATTTCTTGAAATATTAATAATTCTTACAATGTTATTGGATGTATACTAGAATGAACAATGAGAATACTGGTACTATCTACCTATCAAGATTTATCAACGAACTCTGAAGGAGTCGTTACTGAATTTGCAGTCTGTCTGTCTGTATGTCCGCATTTTTTTGTTAAATTCTGAAATTTTGACTTCAGATTTGGATTCTATATCAAAAACTAAAGACAACAATCTTCGTTTTTTGATAACTCTTCGGGAACATGGTCAAAATGGCGGCCGAAAATTGGAAAATTTTCAAATTTTTTTTTACTTTAGAATTGTATTCTACATCAAAAAATTAAACAAACGTGTACTTTTAGTTTTTTGATATCACCTCGGGCACATGGTCAAAATGGCTGCCGAAGTCTGAAAAAAGTAACGAAACGGAGTTCGTTGTGGTTATGCTTTGCATTTCCAGATGTTTTTTATTATTGCAATAAAAATTATTACAAATACATCATCATGTCCAGATCTTTTTACCATGCGTAGCTGTCAGCCTGACACGTAACCAAAAGCCTGACTCCATTCGAGTATGATCTTTGATCAATGTCTGTTTAGACTTTTGGAATAACAATGTTGGTTCACATCAATTTGTCAATTAAAGTGTATTTTTTTGTAAATTCTATTGCCTAGAATGTTCATTATTTTTTAGCGTTTGGAAATTAAAACAATGTGACTTCTCTTCGCGCCATTACTTTGATGTGTGCAGGATAGAAGAACACAATACCTTCTTTCCGGTAGTAGTCGTTTGAACTGTAATGTCTACTAAATCCGCTACTACTATTCCCAATGAATTGCGAGTTTCGTGCCAAAAGCTCATCTGTCAGGTTCATCTAAATCAAAACTCGCAAGTCACCAGACGTCTTTGCTACGCCTCAATTATGGTTTAGGTTCAGACCACAATTGTTTACTTGATTACTTTCCCGTCTAAGATCTCTATCTATCTAAGCAATGCCAGAAACTTAAATCTGAATGTTTTAATACCTAGAGAAGTGCACATGTAAAAATATTTCAAGTTCAAAACTCTCTATCCTTAGGTATTAGAATAACAAATATGCACCTTACGATTAGAATAAATTTAGTGAAAAGAAGTTTAGATATGCCCTGCAAAAGTTGACACCCTGTAGATGAACATTCACTATACCTAAATTAGCCGCCAAAAATAACCCAATTTCCATCTAAATATTTTATTTTAATCAGTTCGGAATCCTACAAACATTATATAGACAAGTTAGGCGTTTTCTAAAGATTTGTTCAAACATTTACATAATTATGCTAGTAATATTTTAATTTGTAAATAAATTTTAATTTAAAAACCATTATATTAGAAACTTTTGTTGTTCTTATTACCCAAATACATAAATAGTTAGATCACTGGGAAACTTTTCCAAGTATGCAAAGAATATATAAATATTACTTCTAAGAATAATTAAATTAAATTTGGGTTTCAATTACTCATCAGGGCATTAACTCTTTAATTGTTTGTAATAAATATTTATCAAAATGCTAGCTTTGCAAACAGATTTATGGTATTACGTAGCAAATATAAACAAAACATGTAGAGGAAGAAACAATATTTAAATACTAAACATTCATACAGAAAAAAAAGATCATACGAATAACTTCTACTTACCAGTATAACAAATAGCAACCAGGGTATGAGCATGACGTCGTAAATAACTACTTTCGTTTCCCCAAGAAAAACGTTCACTAATTTGATCGACATAGTCAAAGCCAGTGATAGATGCCGCATTCCATTGCAGTTTTGATAAAACCAGAAGTTCCCAAGCCTGTAATATTTAAAAATAATATTAGCATGTTTAATAATATCGATTCTCGAGAAAGGAAACTAAACTCTAATATCAGCTTGGGAAAATTCTCTAAAAGTATCAATCCTTCCAAGAAAGCCGCAGGCCTATTTATTAAGTGATAATGGTAACCCTTTTTTAATCTGATTGAAAAACTGACAAACGCCTTAAAATATCGCATGCCATACATCAAAGGCAATTAAAGATATTATTGACATTCTTGCACTCATTTTGTTACCCATTATTATCATAACTAATTACTAATTACATACTCTTATTACAATTAAGGAATTCATCATAAATATTTATCTCTTTATCTAATTATCAACACATTCTATATAAATGACCTTTAAACTTGCCAAATGCTTTTTGTTTAAATAATTTCAAAATAATGCGAACTATTGTTGTCGGTAATTAAATTGTTCCTAAACTTGTTTTACATACTATCTTTCTGATAGTTAACTCTCCATTTCTCATTTTTACTCTTTTCTCCTTTAGATAGAAAGACGCTTCATATTCTACCAAGTGAAAGTAACTTTGAGAAGTGAAACTATTAAGAGTCAAACGCTTTCAGGTCTAATTCTGAGTCAGGGAAGTACCGACAAGATCTGATACTACAAAATACTTCGGTTTCTTTGCAAATTTTGGGCACGAATGGAATTAATCAACAGCCAAAATCGAGCTCAAAACCTTCAGTCTTGTGTCTTACAAATGTTATTCAGCTTTTTCTGTGTTCAAGAAATTATAACTTCAATGAAATTATTAAATAATCACACTGCATGATACCACGTTCAACATAATCCTCATGAAGCTCTTTTCTTATTTTAAGCTCTATAAGACCGTCTTTTGGCTAATTGCCGTAAAGCTGAGTGAAAAAGTTAGAAACTGCACAAAAGATTAAAAAAATATACCTTCGGTCGGCTATTGTTTTTTTTTTGCTATGGTTCAGCACTGGTTAACTTCAATGACTAACTTATATAATTTACGCTTCTGTTGAACAAATCAAAACACCAACAAAAAGTTACAAAACGGCGAAAAATGGTAAAACGACAATGTGTATAAGATACCTTAGCCAAAGTCTAGCAAGGGTGAAAAACTTTTCATCGCCATCCATAGAGTTAACTTTCCAATCACCCAAGATTTATAAGATCTCTTTTAAATGACTGGTCACTACAAGATGAGACTTGAATGAAGACCACATTGAGCTAGGACTGTACTTCGTTATATTTGTTTTTATATGAAGGGAGACGCTACAAGAATCCTGTAAATTAAACCTCATCAAACTGATCACACGGTACCTTCCTTAGATTAAGAGCATATAATGACAATTTAGACAATAAGATCGTACAATGCCAAAAGATCACCAAAAAGACATTAACACAATAAAGTAGGCAGCTAATGTTAAGACTTATTATCAAAAAGCAGATTCTTAAGATTAAAGCAAAAAACAGCCAAAATCAAAACAGTGAAATTCATGGATCAGGTAGCTCTATAAACTCCTATTCCTTAGATCCAAACCACAAAACACTTCGAGAAAACATTGCACAACTATACCTGTCATCCTGAACAAATAGAATGATCACGTGCAATCCTCTTGATATTCCAAAAAAGAAGAGTCACTCAAGTTGGTTGCAGTGACATCAACACAAATGATGCGAAAGAAGCGCTGAGACAAAAGATGGACCAATATAAATGCTACTTTCTAAAATACACACTAATTACACTCCTTATAGCTCTAAGTACCTATAGCAAAAGCCGAAACAAAAAATCAGTATCAACCCCAAAACTCAAGATATGTCGAAATCATTTACAAAAAGAAAATAAATCATACTAATTCTAATAAAAATCACTATGGCCAACTGTCCCTAAAGTAAAACACTACCCCAGTTGGAGTCATCCCTACGTTTACATCAGTTGCTCGATAGCCTCAAAGAATGTTGAGGTTTGTTCCTCTCTTCAGTACTAGGTATAGAACCTCAAAACAAGACAATTAGAAATCTGCAATAGCAAACAACACCATACAATACGAAAGAAAATGCTGCAATAATCTATCAAAAAGGGCAACAATAATGCGCAACTGATGGTACAAGACACACAAGTCAAATGGTTACCACGTCATCCGATATGACGCAACAAAAGTATCAGTATGGCTATCCCAAACAATAAATCAACAAACAACAAATCACAATAACTTAAGAAAAGCATAATGTCACAATAAATCATTCGCAGCACTGACTGTAAAGGCAGCAACTCTTCACAAAACAGCAACCAATAAACCACATAAATTACAAAATGAACTAAAAGTTAGTAAAATAATTCCTAACACCTCACAAGTAACCGGTTATCAATCAATCAAACCAAAAACCAAGACTACAGTAGAGAGAGAGAGAGAGCACATCCAATGATATACAGTGTGTCCACATTTCGATGCTCACTATTGGGATCTCGGAAATTGTAAGAGATACGAAGTCGGTTAAATTATAAGAAAGTTGGCTATTTTAGAGATCAATTTACTTATGCTTTTGTTTTTTCAAAAAAGTTCACGGCTTACTAGATATTTGCTAAAAACGAAATTATCTTATTTCTTTTAAGTGAAATATCTCAGGAACGAGCAAAGATAGAAAAGAACAGCAAAGAGAATATTTTAGAGAATTTACTTCGGCGGTGAAAAGTAAATCCAATCTTTTTCTAATGGAACGCCTACTTGATTTGCATATTACTGAACAGCACGCCTTAAATGCTTTTCAGTGATGCATGGTTTGACTCAGCAATTCTTTTGTTTTACCGAGTTATGAAGTGAAAATCATTTTTCATCATAGTGTGTCATGGCATCTAACACACAAAGTCGTGAATTTTTATCAAATAAATTCATTTGTCATGCAAAAATTGCTAAAACAAAATAAATAACCTTTTATGGGGCATTAGCTGCTTATTTGATGCTATCTGTGAATGCTCAGTGAAGTATCTTTTTTTTGTTTTAGCAATTGTTACATAACAAATGCAATTTATCTAACAAAAATCGATGATTTTCATATGTTTAAAGCTATTGCACACTACTACGTGCGAAATGCTTTTTATTAAAAAAAAAGATAATTTTGTTTTTAGCAAATATCTAGTAAGCCGTGAACTTTTTTGAAAAAACAAAAGTATAAGTAAATTGATTTCCAAAATAGACAAATTTCTTCTAATTTAACCGCCTTCGTATCTGCTACAATTTCCGAGATCCCAATAGTAAGAATCGAAATGTGAAAACACTGTATACAAATTGAGATCTTATTGATCCAACAATCACAATATAATTCATATGGTAGACTGCCTGCAATGATGCATCATATTTACCAAATGTACCATTCGTACCAGGGACGAATAAACTGGGCCCGCTAACTTTTGAGCAGAAATTTAATCAAACAATTTAGTTTTAACTTTCTACCTGTAAAATATGCCAAACTTTGTTGGCAAAATTCAAGTTTTATGGCGCACATCAGGGGATAGGTTCGAATTTGGAACGAACAGAGCAAGCATACCGATGTAGTTATAGTACTTACAAAGTCTGTCAACTCGAATACTTGCTTGCCACTCCTAGCGCAGCATTTGAAGCGTCAATTTGACCCCGTCCAAGAGTAGAAGAAAATTTTCGTTGATGCAGATCTTAGAAAAGGATGACCAAATTATGTTCAAACATGAAGGAACGAGGTATATTATTACAAAAGATCCCGCACAATCCCTATGGGTTGTGGTCCTTGGTGAAATTGGCTGTAGCTGCAGTATATGTTATAGTTCTTGACTTACTAATCAAAAGTGTTCTTGAACACAAAGCTTGAAAAAAGTCAATTTCTTTGCTATAGCCGTTTGAAATGTTTTTTGCTTTTTTATCGAATATCCCGTATCTCAGGAACAGGTTCCGTATTGAGATTGGATTCTGTTGGTAGTGGCTTTCAAACGATTCTGATAGCGCAATATCGCAATAATATTATGCCATTATGTATAGACCAAAATATCGGCAGACTCCGGGACCAAATTGGGCCAGTTCGACCCTCGAGGATAATCCCAAACAGTTTAGACAAATGCAACCAAGCTGTGAAAAAACTGAATAAAAACTAAGATCAATAATAGCACGCCAGACGGAAACAAGCCCGGTTTCAACTTTGTGGAAGATAACATACGAGCAGACGAAAACAGGCCTAGAAAAAAAGATGCTAGAAAGCTAATAGTCAACAAGAAAAGGCGGGTTCTTGTAAATCGGACAATAACATTTTTCTTATGGTTAAAGAAAAACACGAATTTTAATAATCTTTGAAATTTGATCCAGTAAAACCGCAAAATAACTCATAATTAGCATATTATAGTACAATAACGCAATAACTTAATAAAAAGGATTATGGAAGATGATGAAAGACATTAATAGGAAAACCGTTTACATTCATAAATAAAACAAAAGAAAATACAAAGTTTTATAATCGTTACACTTTCGATGTAGCTCCGGTATGTAATTATTTCAAATGTTTTTTACTCTTATGATTTATGAAAATATAATTTATTTATAAAGCGATTACAGTTTTCCAAGCATGTTTTTGTTAATGTAGAAATAACATAACGTGCAATTCCACTAGGTATATTTGTGATAAAAATATCTTTATCTACAAGATTAATTTATGCTGGATGACGCCAAAGAATTTAATAAACAGGTACTTCTAGAAAAACGAATAAACAAATTCCTAAAAACTAATTAATCGAGGTTAATTTTCGCATTAGTTTAATGTAGAAAAATTCGTTCCCAAAAAATCAATAAAATTCTCAACTTTGATTGTTCCATCAAATAAGTTCAGAAAGTTTGGTAATAGTTTTATGTATAATGCTAGAACTACGTTTTCAAATTAGGGTACAGAGTTATCTCAGCATCATCCACACCCAATAAAATATTAAAATAATAGTTAAAACTACATTTGTATATCACATCTTCCTACTATCTATTATTAACCGCAAAACGACAGTCGTTCAATTGCTGCGGTTTGGGGATGACAATTGCGTGTCCTAAAAATTTGGTCACACAAAAATCGTAACCCCCTATGTGACGCAAAACAATACAAAACCTAGACCACATTGTGAGAAATTTTTCTAAAAAAATTCTATCAGACTCGTCGAAGTACGGTAGTGGCATAGCAGCAGTGTCTCTCGATAGGGGAAACTACCGACGATGAGGGGGACATTCCACAAAGCCAAAAGGACAATATATGTCTGAGCTCGCGGAGTCTGTGGGAACGCGAAAAGAAAGGTCGTTAGCAAGTGGATGGCGACATCGCTGACATCAGCAAAGCAATTGACCCTTCTTGTTAGATAGCACTCGTTTAAAGTGCCAATGTTGATAAACGCCCTTTTAACCACATACTTCACTGTAAAAACCGCTGTAGGACATCGAAATGAATAGCAAATTCGTGAATCGATTAAACGAAACAAGAAATACTTACCCCAGTCTATATTTGAGGATAATAATAATTAAAGGGGATTCAATGAAATTCCTCTTGGCTTGTTAAGTAACATTTAGTTACTCTAAATGCCTTAAATGAATGAGCTCGTAAACATAACTAGTTTTAATTTGCAATTTCTTATAATAAGAACGTTCATTAAGAACTGTCTGGACGTTAAAAATAAAACGGAGTCTTCTATTTATATTTAGAAAGTCGAGAAAATAGTTTCTTTTTGTATAATGGATAAAGTTTTCAGAATATTGACAGGAAGTTAGATAGATATCCCCTAGTTGATAAGACAAATTCCTATATAATACATCATATGCATATTCAATACTCAAACGTCTGGAACTTTGTCTTCTTTTCAACTAAAACAAATATAGGTCACAAATGGGGGCGTTTACTTACTTAAAATTCTTACCTGAATTTCTGGAAATATCGATGAGTCATAAAGTAAATAAAATCAATTATTGATAAGATATTTTCAAAATACAAAAATTAAAACAAATCCGAAACGCTAACGGTTTAACTACGTCATAGATAAAAACTAACCAACCCCTTCATTATGAGGAATTACCTTCTTTCCTAAGTACTACAATGAAGGGTAGTTCTGCAACGTATTCAAAAACCGAAGACATTTGGAAGGAACCTGGTGGAACGCGCGGGAATATTTACATTTTTTTGTCGTGGGGTAAAAAACTGCCATCATAGCACCGTCTGTCGTCAAACATTCACGGTCTTTGGCTGGGAAAGACAAGACCTTCTGGATGACCAAAAAACCGGAAGCGTAACTACCTATTGGACCACGTGAAGACGTTTCAAAATTACAAATTACACACACGTGGTGGATCCTGATCACTTAGCATGACCCCCACGGATCACTTAGCATAACTAATTTACTACCGCAAAGCATTTTGGCGCCAAAGGATTTTGTTGATTTTATTCGAGAATTCCCTGTATTAATAATATTTTGTTACCTAAAGCAATCTGTCAAGCAAACAATAACAAGTCCGGGTTTACAAAATAAGCCCCTAAGTAAAATTCCCACACATACAAACAAAAATATCTATAAGTTAAATCTTGCAACCCCTATTCGCATATTATACAAAACGGGATCGCGCAACAATTTCAGGACCTGAAACTGTGAGAAAATAAGGGCAGCAGTGAAAGAAGTCTAATTCCGATACGGGACCCACGTTCGGACAGGGGCAAGTGGTGGTTTAGTAAACGAGAGCAGCTAGGCAAAAGAAGGGTCCCAAAAAGAACCGGAACAGAATAGAAAGAATCAAGATGTTCAAGGATTCTCACATCGTCGTCTCGTCGATGTTCCCCTTTGCAGAGGAAATAATTAACATACGCATAAATAAACCTATAGTTATCGGTAACAAGAATAAAGTAATTGCATGGTTTGATTTGGTTATAAAAAACCGTCTGGGACTGCACAAAGAGTGACGAGAGGAAAAAGAAGGGCCATTTGGTTTATCTAATATACATACTGCAAGCACATCCGGTATCAAAAAGGGATAAAGATTGCATTTGATGTAAAATGACACCACATTCAATTTTATTTACAGAAGATTCCTTTTCAGATTTCACAATTTCCTCAAATTACTAATCTAAAAGGATGTAAGCAATTTCATTGTAAATGAAAATAAAATTAACACGGTATCTCTAGTGACAACAATGAGTCGTGCGTCTTCCTGTAATGAAATTTATCTAGAAATCTTCACGACAACCCCGTGCCAGGTTTAATAATCTTTAGATGATTACAAATGATTGGCGGCTTCCTTAAACGAAGACGTCTTACCACAAATTAGCGTGTAGGTGTCCACAAAGAATTCCTTTAAAGGGGTGGCCAACCACCTTGAATCCTTTTCCCGGATACAAAGAAAATATCCTTGACCACAATAATTATTGTTTTATTTAATTTAGCTAATTCGGGTCAAATTAAAAAAAAAGCAAAATAGAAAGAAATGCATGTACTTACCGAAATCTGATCGTAAGTTACGCTGTAATCGGTGTAGGCACAAAGAAGATCAATTGTCAAAATATTGCTGCTACGAATCTTCGATGCAATTAGTAGGCATGTCGCACCTAATAATTGCAACTGTTGACGTTTGATAACGCATACGGCGAGGAATCTGTCCATGTAATTTACTGCTGCGGGAAATACTTGTTCTTCGCACATTTGCTCTTCGCACACCTAAAAGAAATAAAATAATCGTTAAGTCTTTTGTTTTGTAGAAACAAAATAGATCAGTAATAATGTGGGGGTGAGGTCACTTCTGAGAAGATGAGCAAGATTAAAAATACAAAATTGAGGATTTTGGCGATGGTGATGCCATAGATGCTTATGTTAGAGCTATGCTGATTTTTGAAAAGAAACTCACATCTATGGACCAAAATCTGAGACTATTTCAGAATTTTCGACTTTGAGGTTTTCTGATGAAAACGTACTTCCTCCTGGAAGAGTTCAATAAGTTAAAAATGAATTTGAAAACGAATCAATAGATAATCCTGATATTGCTGCTCAAAGTGGTGAGGTAAAACTTAGAAACTTCCGGGTTGATGATTCTCGGATATCCTGATTTTAGGATCTTGTTGGTTAGCATCTTTTGATAAAAATCTAATTCGATTGAATCTTGATACCAACCAAAAATATCTCAGAATTCCATAAAAGCATTGTTTCAGAAATGTCAGCCATTAATTTGGACAAACATATTTAAAGTAGTTGAAGAGCAAATAAAAAAGTTGAAACTCAATTATCCTGCCTATCGTTGTATGTTAATGACAAAATCATCATGGGTGATGCTGAAAAAGACACAAGATCAATTTCGACAATGCTGCCTAAACATTAAGTGAAACAGAAGGTTACCATAGAGAAAAAAAAACAAAAGACATAGTTTTAAGACAGAAAGACAGCAAGAGAAGGAATAGCAGCAGAATATTGGACTTGGTGGTAGTAAACAAAGGAATGCAAAAGAGAAAAAGACAGGATCAGAAAGAGAAGAAAAAACTCCATGAACAAAGATCATTATCAAAAACTATGAAAAAAAGGCTTTTGGGCTCTAAAGACAAACTTTTGGAAACGAAGTTGTAAAATTATAAAAACAGAGAATAAGGTGTAAATGCTAAGGAAATAATAAAAGTTAAAGAAACTATCAAGCGTTATAAAAAGAAATTGAATGCCTGGCCATAAACAACCAAAAAGTCAACTGTTTACTATTATAGTCAGTTTTAGACATTAACTGGCTCTAAGAAACAACCAAACCAATACTCAATGTTTTGTAGAGAAAGTATGTTACACCCAGTAATATCAAGCAATTAAATTTTTTTGCTATTCCAGGTCTTTTAGATCATTTTTAATGAAATTTTACATCCGATGATCGACAGCCAATTAAAGGTAATGAATTAGAATATTTTAGAAGGGTTGTGTTATTTACTCTTGTAAATGCAAAATCAGTAGAAAGCAAATAGAGTAATTGTTTAAGGGGAAAAGCTTCGTTTGGTCAGTCAGTCACAGAAGTAGCTGTCTACAGCCATAGAAGAACTAAAGAAGAATTCTGAAACTAGTGAATAGTGCCACAAGAAACATATTTGTCCATAAAAATCTTTAAGCATCTGTGCATCAGATTTCTTTCTTAATGCTCAGCGCCATACTCTTCACGTCCTCCATTGAATAGCTGATTTGCAAATTACAGGCACAACAGCATCTTTTGGCAACTAAAATGGGAGTCGCTCTATGACAGAAGTGGGCAAAGTTCATTCCTGGGATCAAATTAGCTCTTATAAAGGCAATTTATTAGCAATAACTAAGTTAACCAGTTTGTCCATCTCTATAGTATGCTAGCAGAAGCAATTCGAATTCTATTCTGGATAATTCAGTTAGAGAATTCTGTGCTCCTGCAGGTATTAGTATTACATATATCATAGGTATATTAGATTGTGAATAACTATGAGACTACAACTATGAAAATTCAATGTACAGAGTTCTTCTCTCATACTGTCACCTGTCAAGATTTTGGCCATGTACTTACCTATGGCGTTTTGCTTACTTTCAGTCAGAAATTTGGTCACCTTATTCAAGATAACAAAAGAAAATACAATAAAAAGAGAAGAGGGATGAAGAAAAAGCAGTTAGGCTAGGCGACAAATATTGAGAAGAGAAAAAGAGCAAACTAGATAGTAAAAAAAGGAATGAAGAGAGTAAGAAAAAGATATGATTTAGGAAAGAATTCTAGATTGAATTGAATACTGAAATAAAAAGGAACTGGAAAACCCCAAATTGTAAAAGCAAGTTCCAATGTTCAATACATGGGATAGGGAAACTCGCTTTAAAGAAAAAAGAAAAAAACTTTGAGATAAGCCAGATTAGAGAGAAGTTTGTATCATCAAGATATATTTTGGCAATGAATAGATTTCCATGGACTTACAGTTAAATCCTAAAACTCACATTTCTTATTTTGAATAAAATTTGTACTATGCACTGCCTCTAAAGAATTGCATTAATTACCTTGTCATCATCCCTTACTTACAAAAGACTAATAAATATGTTTTCAAAATATTTGGATAACTCAAAACAATCAAATAACGAAAATATCTCATTCCTTCAATTATAAGAAATTGAAAACTGATAAAAAACCTCGTTTTTGCATCATTTTATTTATTGCTAAATAATAGAAACAGAAAGACGCCATTCAATAACATCATGATCCATATTGTTCTCACTTTATTATTGTTTACTACTGTTGATATCTTTTTGGGTTTATCATTAGACTACAAAGATTTATAACATGTAGAGCGGCGGCGTCAAACGTACAGCATCATTAATGTCAAAATTGCATAAACATAATAACATTCCATTAAAAGCGGAAGTTTAAAACAGTAGTGAAGTTCCAATTACTAATTGACGAATACAAAATAAACAAAAGACTAAATAAACAAATACTGTCGGTTTGGGATTTTGTCAGAAAGCTCCAACAACTAACTACGCCCATGTCAGTGATAGTGAAAGTTGATTATTGAATATAAAAATAAGAATTATCAGTTATTAATGGCCAAAAATGATAAATAACAATACTTAGCAGAAGTAATTAAGAATATCTTTCAGATAATTTAGAAAAATAAAGAAGACTTCCGGTATTTTACAAAATCACCTGGTATTCACACCTTAAATGCCTTTATTTAATTACCTACTATTTACATTATAATTGTATTTAAATTCCTTTTAAATTCTAAACCTCTAACTGTTTGTTTATTTATTTATATGATTATATGGTAAACAAATAAAGTATTAGCCTTATAATACTACTTATTAGATAATAATTAGATTTAGCAAATCACAATACCAATAAAATAATGAAATAATTGTCTTATTTATCAACAAAAAACGTCTACAAAGTGAGACAGTCATTGTTTTAAGAGTGAGCGGCAAATGTTTTAAAACAAAACATAAACAGTTGGATTCGTTTGGTATTGTCTTACAGATAATTTGAAAATTCAAAAATAACGAAAATTACCTCCATCATCCAAGTAGCAACGACATTTCTCATATACGGTCGAATGTCGTCTTGAACTTCTTCGAAATAATTACAGGAAGGAATATACAACTGTTCATCATGAAGTAGATTCTCGATAACACGCTGATCACCGAAGATTACTGCATCCTTTTGTGCAAAATTTACAGACGACATGTTTTCCGTACAGGATAATTCCATAATAAAATTCGACGTTACAATTAATATAATTCACGGTTTAACTGCTCCGCAAGTGTTCTTACACTGTCATTTATTATATACTATTCAAATTAATAACTGTCACTGTCTTTAGCACAATCCAAATTTCAAATAAACGAGAAAAAATTTCGTGCACTCACTGACAACACGACGTCCTACCGTCACAGTTCAAGCAAGAATGGTTTGTAAGGGCATCAACTAGTAGCTCTGGCTTTAGAGATATCGCATACCCTTGCATATAACGGTAGTGGGGGAAGAATAAAGATAGGTTTACCTGGATAGGTTATTTTCAATTACCATCTGTCAACCTTTTTCCTGGTTTCTAATTTCTGAATACACTTTAATTTTGTATTTTACCTGTGCATAGAAAAATGATAAAAGTACAGTAATAATGAAAAATATGTATAGATTTAGCTAAAAAGAATTTTAAATGATCAACGCTCACTTTGAATTTAAAAAACAGAAACAAAAGACAATAAGAAAAAAAAATAAAAAATTATAAAAAAAAAACAAAAATTATCATTTAGGCTTTTTTGTTTTGCGTTATTGCATTGTTTACATAAGTAGCATACTCATGTCAATTGCAAACAACCAAACAAGTGACTATACGTTTCTCCTTGATTGGTGATTTTAATCTTTCCAGTTATTTTTAACTCTTTCACAAATCTTATTAGTAAGAGAAATTCCTTTACTTCATTACAAAATTAATCGTATGTTCCCTGAGAATCAGCGACTTCTTGGTACACCTTTTGACAAATAAAAATCATATATCAAGTGGTTCGATTATAGTTTACATCCGGTGTAGTAGGTAATCTCAAGGAAATAATTTTAATAAGAAGTTTATTATATTAAACTCGACTACGATTTTTAAATTAACAATTATATTTCGCATAATGTAAAATGACTCATTAAATACTTTAAAAACCATTAGCAAGACCACAAAATGTAGGTAATTAGCAATTTCCAAATGGATATGTCAGCTTTAGTTATCGGATCAAAACATGGTGCACATCTTTAAATTTTTTCTCTTTACTTTCAAATTTTAGTTCTAGGAACTTTTGAATCACCTTTAAAATCATCCGGAACAAGATTTTAAAAATAGAAATAAAATCTTATTAGTCCCCTACTGTTTCTTTCTTATTTGTTTACTTCTTCTACTCTTTTTCGGCTACTTTGGAATACCGATTTTCAAAAGCATTATAACTGTTATAAGTTATAAAATTATTTAGTGTCTTCTGCCTAAACTTTTATCTTCACTAGCAATTCTTAGCGCCCCAAAAGTCTGTAGTAGATTTTACCTAGATAATAGATAGTATTTAAATAGCAGTTAACAGGAACGTAGTCAGGAAAGTACCCTAACGTATCTATTCGGATGGAAGAGACTCACATGAAATTACAGTAGTATGCAGATTAATATGAACACATTAAAATTCAAGCAGATAGTATACAATGAAGTGAAGATATATTTTGGGGCTGTTCCAATTATAGAGTCACCGTATCACCGATCCCTATTAATGGGCTAATGAATAGCGAGAAATATAATAATAAACTGAATTCCATAGTCGTTTCAAAGTTAAAAAATATTTTTTAAAGTTGCTAAAGATTTTGGGAAATTCAAGAATATAGCTGTTTTGAATTGACCTGGGAATTCCTCAGATGTTAATCCTGTTAAAATCCTCTGGGCCATCGCCATATATCAAAACCTTTTGCAAAGAATAAAAATCTGAACTTGATGGTAGAAGCCGTAATACAGGTTTGGTTCGGTGATTCTGAAATTCAGTTTGTGTGCCAGAATCTAATCACTTCAATGCCTAAACCTATAAAATCTGTCATCAAAACTAAGAGAGCTCCTATTTCTTATTAATTTACTATTCACTTTGATCCTTAACTCAAACGTGCAAAAGATTCTTCTCAAGTAGTTCTTGATATTACTCCTGGGATTGAACTTAACACAGTTTTTTGTTTTTTCTTTATTTTTGTTGAATTAATTTCTTCACAAAGTCTATCTCTCATAAATCTATATTAAGTAATCAGATCGTAACGCTATTGTATTTCAGATGTCAGCATCTCGGAAAGGTTTCTGATGTGGAGATTCTTTTCATAGTGGCATTGTGGAATTTAATTTCCTATATCAGAAATATCTTGCCTGATGCAACTATCTCTTAACTCCTAAAATCATTAACAACGTTGTGCAAAGAGGAAAATCTTAACAATTCTTTATAGATAAAATGATTTGTAATTTTCGAATATCGATATTGGCTAAATTCTATTCAGCGCAGCTCATTAGATTGGACGACGTTTTACAAAAAAAAGTTGAAAGACACCAATAAACTGCTTGGTTTAAACTCTCATAATGCATAGTGACATTTTGTATAAATGACGCTCTATTATGGATCATTAGAACACCTGTATACCAAAGTCAGAATAACAAAATTTGTGATTTAACAATCTCTGCATTAGATTAAACGAGAAACTAAAATTTAGCAGTAGTAACCAAATTATTTCAAGTGTTTTGAACCTTTCAGAGTAAAGTACATATTAAAGAACAACACTTGCTCTATTGAAATTTTAAAAGACTGATATGGGAAAGAACATACTGTTGTCACAATAATGAAGCACGTTGTCAGATCTGAAGATTTTTTACCAGCTCTGGCAACATTGGTTGTTCACCTTCTTTTTTTGCCGTTCTAACTAAATTTGACATGGCCTACTAGTACCACATCTTTTCCATTCTCCTAAAAACTGCACTCGCATTTCGGCCTTCTAGTGGCCCCCATTAATTGACAGCGTCATTTGTGACAGAAAAAAGACACTGATGTAGAGGTTATGTTATTGACATAAATAAATTTAGAATAGAAAACGTGTGCAAGGCAAGATCTTGAGGTCACCTGGAGGGTATAACAATATATCCAACTATTTCTTATCAATTTTCTATATTTTACATTATTTATTAATTTCTAATTTTTTTAAATTATTAAGTACATAATACAGTCCTACAATTGATAAAAGATAAAAAATATAGTTTGTAATTGATAAAAAAAGATAGATAGGTTTGTTTGACCCCCTCAAGGTAACCTCTATGACGTCACGCGCACTTTATTTATTTATATGGTGATTTCTTTGATGTTTTAAAAGCTGTACATAGGCTTGATCATGTTAAGAATACCGCTGTACTTATCATTGTCTCATGATTTAATAAACGTCTTATTCCTATTTTAAAAATTTGGTTTTGTAAATAAGAAACTCTTTTTATACCAAAGAAAATTTAAATACAAATGTCAAAATTGTTGTCAAGATTAGTTATTCTTGTTTACAACATCGTAATTGCAATTAATTACGCCATTTATAGAGCCGTTGTCGGTAAATCGAAAAACGCCCTAATGGAATAATCTGGGATGATAGATCGCAGACTATTATTAATTTTCAACGAATTCCGAAAAGAATCGTTACTGTCTATCCGTATTCTTATTTCAAATTTTGAAATTTTGGCTTCAGATTTGGATTCTACATCAAAAACTAAAGAACACGCGGTGTCTTCGTGTTTTGATATTTCTTCGGGAACATGGTCTAAATGGCCGAAGAAATTTAAAAAAGTTTCGAAAATTTTGGTTTTACTTCTAAATCGTATTCTACATCAAAAGATACGAAACACGTATACTTTCACTTTTTTGATATCACTTCGAGAACATGATCAAAATGGCCGCCGAAAGAACATTACTTTTTATAAGTAATGCACTACCATTTTCAGTTACTTTTAATAAAAGTAAGGCAATATGGAAAGAGAATTCTTCAGTTTTTAATTTCTCCAAGAAATAATAGAAATGGCCAGCCCGTTCTCCTGACATGACACCATTTGATTACTTTTTTTTGGGGTTATCTGAAATCAAAAGTGCATTTTATTACGTTTCAAGTATATTCTTAGTAAACACATTCTAAAATCTAAAATCGAATTTTCTTGTAAATGAATGAACAAAATCTAAAGAAATTTACATTGCTAAATAGGCAATTAAATCAAATTTAAAATAAAATGTGGTGTTGCCTTTCTTAACGTCAGAAAATGTCATTTTAAATTTAAAAATTGACTTGTTTCATGATTTTTCATTTACACGCTTATTAATGTAGAAAATTAATTTATCCGTTACATTTGGACCTCAGTGTATAATTTGAGGTTGAAGTGATACTTGATATTGAGTGGAAATAAAACAGAATTAGTTATAATAACTTTGCGAGCTAACAATATATTGGAGTGGGACCATATCAACTCCGTCTCTATGGTTACAGATAGTCCATAGCAACCCCGTTTCTATGGTTACATATAGTACGTCAATTAAAAAAAAATGAGGTTAAAAACAAATGTCAAAGTGAAAGAATGTCAATTCAAATAAATGAGGTTAAAATGAGAACATTGCATGTAACCGTGATTTTGATTTATCACGGACTGTCCATTTTTCCTAATTTTACGCGGACCAGTGGCGTAAATAGTGGACGCAAAAGCCCGCAGTGCGGGGGGGGGCGAAGGATTTGGAGGCCCCACAGTCGCACACTGGTCGGAAATGACGAAAAACCGGTCAAAACTAAATAACTCTCAGAATTGCTAAAATATTTTGTATATAAGGTGTTATTGGCGTCTCAGCTATCCAAAGTGATGTAGAAAATGAAAATTATTTTATTTATTTATTTGTTTTATCGACAGAATTTAAAAAAATTCGTATCTGAATTCGTACATTCCGTCAGTCTGTTGGTCTGTTGCCATGTTACTGTAACTTTACAAGGCATGTTATATATGAAATCAACTTAGAATGTTCTCCTGATTACAAATACATAATCGGTATTTCGATATCTCGAATAGTTTTCGAGATAATCGAGATTGAAGATGGCGATTTTTAGGCATACTCTGTCTGTTGGTCTGTTGTCATGTTGCCGTAACTTTACAGGACATATTATATATGAAATCAACTTAGAATGTTTTCCTGATTACAGATACATAATCGGTATTTCGATATCTCGACTAGTTCTCGAGAGGAGGTGGGGGCCGGGCGGGGACGGTCCGCCCCGGGCCTCATTTAGCACTTAAAATAACTATTGTTGTTTATACTTTTACTATATTTTCAAAAAAAAAAAAAACGAATGCGCTCTACATTAACTACAAGTTTAAGAGTCGAAAAGCATAATATTTTGAATATATACAGAATATTTGGACAATAGATAAATCTAAATGTATTTCTGCTTGTTCTTTTTATCGATTACTAAAAGACCCGCAAATTTCCGCAGCTGATTTTTACTTCCTTAAAAAATATAAACTTTTTCTCATATTACAACATAAATTCACATGGGACCACAGTGGATAACATTTTCAAATTTCAAGATGAATCAAGAAAACTCGAACATTGTTCAGCTAACTATGAACATTGAATTTTTCACTGAAATCATACTAAAAAACTGCAGTAACTATGATATTGCATCGTGCTTGAAAGATTATTTCGTGACTACAGTAGACAATTTTGACGCTTTTTTAATTTAGAGAGATACACACTTTCAAAGCAATGGTTAAAATTTGGCTTAGTATGTATGCTGTAAAAGCACTATCTTTCGAGTATTATTTATAACACAATGTATTGTAATATGCATAAATTAATTACGAATACTAATTTTTGAATGTTTAGTTGTAAATATAAATATATTTAAATTTCATTTTGCATAGATTTATTTTTTAGAGTTTTGGCCGCTTTTTACTCGTTTTCGACCACAGTGAGTCGTTTACAGATATGAAATAAAAATAGGCATATAATTAGAAAAGTCCGAATAAGCGAAATTTCTACTGCCCAGTTCATTTGTTTTGTTATATAAGTACCTACTACCACATATTTAAAAATACAATGTAGTATAAAGTGCAGTTTTTTTAAATATTATTATATTAATACTAAAAATTGCAACATCATAATAAAAACATGTGATATTGGAAGGAAAAATGAACAGCAGCCTATGACCTATCATCCCACATTGCGTAACATTCCCTCATAACTTCATTAGTTAGTTTACAGCAATCTGCATAACTATTCTACTCAGAAATTTTAAGATTACTAAAAATAAGATGAATTTTAAGGTCGCACATTTTAAAACGGTGCATTCCAATAAAATCCACCAAGGTATGAGTTAGTCCTCTTGTGTTTAAGAGCAAGCAGAATTAGCAGCGCTGTCAGTCAAAGTTTCCTAGACGATGAACAACGAATGTCAAGTTCCGTAAGCGCAAAGGCAACACTTTTAAAAGCGCTTTCTTCAATGCTGACAGCTCGTAAGCCTGATTACAAAAATATTACTGTCTCATATTAATTTCAACATAAATACGAGGTCGTAGCACCCGCAGCTAGAAATATTTCTTGTAAGAAGTTACATATTAGATATTAGAATATCATCATTAGTCACTTATTAGAAGTGCATTTCAACGAAAGAATTCATGTTGTATTTTCACTTATTATCACAAAGGATTAACAAGATTATCAGTAGTAAATAATTTCTTCGAAGAAAACCCATTAGCTAAATAAGAATAGTAACTTATTTTGCCTCTTTCAAGTCTAAAATGGGATTTTCCTACAATTTCTTTATGTATTTACAACTTTATGTTTTCAAAGAAATTTGTATTGAACAAAATAATTTATGGTCTATCCTTTCACTTTATACAAAGTTTCAGGTTTAAATTTAAAATAACTGTTTGTATTTTAAATATAATTTGGTACATATTCAGGTAGTAACCGACCTTAACGCTCTTATTGTAAAGCATTTAAACAGTTATACATAAAAAACCTTTCGTACAATATAACCCCACTAACTGGGCTTATATCTAACCAATCTTGATGCTGTTCAATTGTTGCAAAGTTTTTAGTAGAGATTTTACTTTTGCAATAAATATAACCTTGATCTTTGCCCTTTAAAAACCATTATTTGGGATACAGTTAGATGATTTTAAAAATTACACAAAGAGGTCGAAAAACGCAGATTGTTATTTACGAATGAAAATCGAAATTGCACGTAAAAATTAATGTTTGTAAATTAATTAATTATTTGATTGTTCTAATTAACCCAATATTCAATTAATTGATTTATTGGATCAATCAATTAACTTAGGATAAGCAATAAGAGTTAAAAAACATCCGATAATTCATAATCTTAGGTATGTAGAAGGTGAGTAAAAATCTTTATAAATTGAGCTAAAAATCTACAGCATTACTTTAATCAACACATTTCATTTTATGCTTTTATTATTGTCATCAAAAAACCGTAGTTGGCAGTGAATCTAAAATTAATTTGTAAGGATAATCATTTATTATAATGAGTTAATGACTATTTGCAATTTTTCAGCTAATATCTCAATAACTGTTCTCATATCATTAAAATTCGATTTTATTCAAAATATTGTCGTATATTAGTTGTTTTTGCTAGATATGCCAAAGCAATTAAATTCTCATATTTATCTCATTTTCTTTATTCTTAATTACCCTATACCTATAGAATGTAATATATTTTAGTTCTTTTAGTTCACGTGCGCTTCTCAAAACGAGATTTTGCAATTACAAAAAGTACATTTTAAAATGTTATTTTTACTTCTTATTCTGTTACTACCAAATGAAATTGCAATGGTAAAAAATAGATAATTCATATTGTGTTATTAAAACTGATTTACATAATTATATTTCGCATTTGATTTAAGGTTTGATTTGGTCAAATTATAATATTTGGTTCTTTCCATTTCTCGATTTTCAGTTTGAGTTATACCATTTGATAAATGATTTAGCTTGCAATTCTTTTTTTTTAAGAATAGAACGGTACTATTTTCATTTGCTTCTAAATATGATTTTTGACATCTGAGCATCACGATACCTGTCAAAAATGCTTGACAGCAGACGTTAAAAACTTATAATCTAAACTGACAAATATTAAATATTCAGGATTTTTTTTTTATAATACAGAGTGTCTTAAGTTATATGTCCATCTCTATAATAAGCTTTATTTTGAAAGATAGAGATGTGAAATTTATAGAAGATTAACGACAGGGGGGTACAATTCTACGAAATCAAATAGTTATTTGCGTTACAAGGAAAAAAAGACACTTTCTTCCAGAGTTTCAGCTATGGCTTTTATCGTCGACCTTAAAAAGATTATCAAAAATCTAAATAAAAGTAAGAATTTATTTTTGCAAGTAATTGTAAGATAGTTTTGGTATCGATCGTATTCAAAATGTATCTAAGAAAAAAACAACCAAATAAAAATTGAACAACAGAGAAGAAAAATTGCTTTGTCTCCAGCTCAGATACAATCATCAACTTTCGCCACAAAATGAGCCTACTTTCTAATAAGGTTGACGAAAAAATTCTTTATATTTACATTATGTGACGTCTGCACAAATCTTTTTCAACTTTTGCTCGATAAAGTGGTATCTTTTTCTTTAATCAATGGATCCAGAAAAGAAGCATCCTGTATATGATATCGCATTTCATACTCTCTCAATGAATCTTTATAAGCCTGGGTGATTTGTCAGAAGTCATACTTTAGTAATATTGCTTTTTTTTAAACCCAGAAGTTTAACAATAGACAGATTACCTGTACTTTGACAGGTAAAGATGAATGGGTTTTAAACGTTGGTGAAAAGATATTTTTACTTTCAATTTTCTTATTTTTATATAATTCCATGATGAACAATTGTAATCTTATTTTTCAAAAAAAGAATAACAAGGCTCTTTGAGTACTTATGTTATAGTACCATTAATACGTTTAATGGAAAATACCAGTCCTTTCGACTAATTTTCAAGAAATGACAACAAAATATTTTGTCTTTACGAAACGCAAGAAGCGCTTTTAGAAATAATAGTAGTAGTATTAAATTTAATTGCAAAACCATTAAGAAGTCAGCAAAATCATTAAGGTGTGACTAAGTTCGTTAGTACAAAAGTTACACATAACTATTCAAAAGTAATTAATCAATAAACCTTGAAAAATAAGATTATAATCTATTCATCATGGAATTATACAGAAATAAGAAAATTGAATGTAAAAATATCTTTTCACCAACGTTTACAACCCATTCATCTTTACCTGTCAACAAAGCCAGTTGATTGTGATATAAAGTACTGACACCAAACAAAAGACCATCGCAAATTGAGCTCAATAACGATTTTC
>VTPC01006272.1:0-28823 GCA_011009095.1 Ignelater luminosus | reverse complement strand
TGTATTCATTACAGGTTCAAGGTTTCCATCTATTCCTCTTTTTCATTCTCAGTTCTCAAGAGGCAGGTTGTTTCCCAGCCATCTCTGCACTTGTAAGTACACTTTAAAAGAATGTAGCTTTGTAGCTGTTCTGGCTGTAGGGAGGGACGACAGGTGAGGCTTAAGCTTCTTCGTACTTTCCAAGAACACGTTGTACCGGAGCTGATGCAGATCAGCCTCTTTTGGGGCAGCATGGTAAACTGCCAGAAACATCTTTTCTCTTGCACCCATAACAACATCAGGTGTTGATGAAGGGTCATAGAAAGTACCTGCTATTTCTGCAATGGTTGGATCCTGGTTATACAACTTAATGACTGAGGTTTTACCCTTTCTGAATATAGCTGAAGTTGTATCCCAACCCCTAAAACGGTGGAGGAAGACGATGCAACTGTATAATGGAACCTGTCATAATCAGCATCATTCATTCACTGCAACGCGTGTCTCTATCTCATCAGCATTTATTCTCTCACACAGCAGCGTAATTAGTCTTGCTTTATTCTATGCATTAGTCAAGAAGTGTTGTTGTTGTATAGTAACTTTCATGTGTTCATCAAAGTTGACATTCGTAGAACTTTTACCCATTGCTCTTCTGTTTTGCTCTAGGACCTTTAGGCTGTCCTTCCTGTCACTATAACTATCAAAAACTACCAAGAATGTTGATCCAAAATTGCTCTTCGCATACGATATATCTACTGTTGACAAATATTGAAAAAAGTTGTTCTCGCTTCCCATCTCAGGCGGTTGAGGAGGAACCCACTATCAAGGACGTCGAAACTTGTAGTAAAGTCTACTGCTATGTTTGTGAGCAGATTTTGCCGTTTTTCTCATTCCACCTGTATCGAAGAGTGAAAGTAGGAATGGAGATAGCTTGTATTCCAGAAAAGACTTCAAGTCGTCATCGTTTTTATTTAAGATTGCGATTTTTTGGAATCAAAGGAGTGGCTCGATGACCAAAGTTTCACCGAGCACTTTCACCGAATTGATCATAGCTGCTATGGGTTTTGCCTTGTTCTGCCGTGGTATCTTCAAATCAACAAAATTGTTACCAAATCCTTTTGCTAGAGGTTCTTTACCGATTTTCAGGGCTTCATGACAATTTATTGTGGAATCACCTACAATAGCTGTAGATAGGAATATTAGCTGTTCTGTCTTGGGAAAAGAAGAGTGGGCAGTGAACCATTCCAGCATTCTTTTCCGGTCTGCTCCATTTCGGCGTTAGCGTGCGGGCCGTAGATCTACATGCTGCTCTCCTGATGTAAAAACCAATTTTTTTGTCTAATTTGCCTGAACTATTTGTATTTCAGTACATTTACATCTAAAAAAATCAATTCAGTGGATTTCATAATTTTGTATTCTACAATATTCATAAAACCATAAACCACCGTAATTACCACTAATATTGTCATTTGAAACTTACAACAACAAAAGATAAACATAATTTGTTGAGAATTGTTTAATATTAATAGAAATGTAAGGAGCACCTTGCCCGGTTATTTAATAATCAACCTTAAAATTTTTTTTTCATCTACTAAATTTAAATTAAAATATTTGATTAACTGATAACACTTTACCTAAAGTATTCTTAGAAGTCATAAGCGCTCATTACCCTAAGACAAATATTTTAGAAAATTAATCCTTGGACTCTTATATTTGACTCAAATTTAACAATAATTTATTTCACACCATACCTTCTAGGGTTTGTTAAAAAAATTATTATAAAATGTTAGATACCTAGTATTTGTTAAATCAGGTTTGAAGAATACTTCCAATTTTTGAATAACTTTTTATTTATAAGAAACTTTAAAATTATTATAATTAGGGTCATGATAATAAAACTAAAATGACAAGAGTTGATAGAGCTAGTACATATTACATTAGAACTGATAGTATACTTTTCCTTATAAATGGTGTCAATCTTAATCAAAATTAAAATGAATACAAATATATTCAGTTACTTTAAAGATTGCTATTTAGATATCAATTTCAAAAGTATAATAACTTATTATCTGTTTTAAGATTTGCATTAAAAGCGTTTTTAAAATAAGCTACAACCAAAATAAAGATGCTGTGAGAGGTAAGTAACTTGAAAATATCACAGTTTTAATTGTTTTGAACAAGAAACTTCAGAACCTGTTAAAACAATTAAAATACTTGTATTGGTTTTTCCGAATCTTATATAAATAATCAAGAACTATAGAGGTACCATAAGGATCATGTTCACATCTAATATTTAACAATTGACAATAGATATAATATTGTAAATCTGCTATTGGGTAATTAGTTATGTTTTATGAATTATAAGTTATTTTCACAAACAAAAGAAACGAATATCGTACTTATTGTTCTAATTAATTTGTGCCCAAATTCGAGAAAAATATAATAACCCAACAATTTGAACAAAACCTGTTATTAAACTTGAAAAGACCACTCTACAGTTGGAAAATCCATTCTCTCGTTTGTCGTAAATTTTGAGAACTTGTTGAACAAATTCCAAGAATAATTTGCATTATCATAAAAAATAATATTAAAATGAAAAGAATAAAAGGAAGATTATTTTTATAAATGGTTTTTAAAACTAACACAGTCGCCTACATAAGTTTCTCGTTTGAAAAACGTTTGTGTAATGATGCCATAGTACTTAAAGTTTTATGTGTCCTACTTTTATAAACCCTCAATTGCTTATTATATCATCGTCTAAATGTGGAGTTATAACTCAAATTGAACTGCTATTGTACACTCTAGAGTATCAAATTGAATTCTAACCAGGTCAAATTGATTTACAGATATTAATCAGAAAGATTTAAGCTTTCAAAGAACCAACGAACTAATGGTATAGTCTAGATAGTTCTATATTCCATTTCCTTGCAACTAATCATGCAAATTATTTCAAAGTCAAAAAAGTTCCAAAATGTACATTTAGATTACCTTTTGATGTCAACAATAGTTGAAAAAGCTTTAATTTTCCTATCACATTATTCTGTGTTTTTTAAAGTTTGCGCAAATTAAATCAGCATATATTTTCATATTGTGTTGATTAAGAGAAGGGAATATCTTCAGAGGTTTATCGGTACTAAAGAAAATATTTAATACAATGTTGCTTCTTAAAAATTATCATCTAGTGTTTATGTTTTTTGTCTTCGTTACATAACATTCTGGTGTCAAAGGTGTCTTTCGTTAGAATATTATAGACGTGACTTGATTAAATCTCCACAACTCATTGTTTGTAAACTTCCAATTAAATCATTTGCATTTCTCTAAGTTAGTACTGATAGGTATCTGCATTTTTCGAGGTCTCAGAGTTTATATATCAATGTAGGTGACTTGACGCATTTTCAGAAAGCCACATTAAACAAAACAGAATTGAGTTTATTTAATTAAAAATTAAAAATATTGGTAATCATAAATTTTTTTCAGTCTGTCTTCCTAGAAACCAATGACAATCTATGGTAAACAATTTTATTAAGACCGTGAAATATCTCATTAAGAGTTTGTGTGTTAAAGCTTTCGTTAATTTGAGAGACGCGTTTCTGAGAAAACCTGATGAACAGAGCTATGTTATCTTTATCCTGAAGCACATAACTAGACTCAGTACAGTGCATATGGATGTAGGTAAGGCAATGGAATTTGCAAATATCAGTGGTTTTCTAGAATAGCGTTTGTCTCATTGTGTTTTAGGCAGTACTGAATTTACTAAAATGGCTCTCGTCCTAATTCCTAAAATGTCTTCAGTATTTTGGGCTTGCCTTACAGTTTTCGAGTCCATCGATCTTGTTATATTTTTCGACCTAGTAAAGTTATCTAAATCAGTCGGGTTTCTAGGGCCGATAAAGCTTTTCAGATTAATAGAAACTTTTTGATCTACACCATAATTTCCAGACCTACTATCTTAGGTCACCAAGATCTTTACCAGTTGATCTTTTGAGCTCGTAAAATCTTTTTTCTTATTAGTTATTTTTTATTTATCTTGTAATAACCGAGACATCTGACTGGATCAAATTGATTCTAATAATGAAAAAATTAGGAAGTATTGACACTGACCAAGAAGAATTTGTAGTAACAGATATAAACAGAACCCTTTCTAAATGCAAATAAAATTATTTCGAAATACAAAAGAAAAACGCCATTCTCTCCCAAAAAATAACTGCCTTTTCCCCACATACAGATCTTAAGTAGATTGTTTCTAGGTGTTACAAAAATAAATTTGATGTTTACATCTTTGAAGATTTTTTGTCTTTTTTTTTGCAAAATGCATCTTTTAGGACTTTGAAAAAATAAAATGAGAAACTCCTCATTAGTGGAATTGTATAAGGAGGTTGTAATATCATCCTCAGTGTTTTCCAAGATTAGGCAAAAGATGCCGTAGATTTTTTTTCAAAATGGAGGCTATAATAAATACCTTAGTGAACAGGGGTAATTAAAAAGATCTAAGTAGGTAGTTTTAAAATTGTCTAGAGGTAAATCAAAGGCGTTTCGAACACTGTGTTCATTTTATGCAATTAAAGTTACACAAGGCTGTAGAAGTACAGTACGAATAGAGTAATTATTTAACAAATTCATGTGTTCAGTTGAAACTAATGACAAGTAGTATCTTATCTATTTCTTCACCCTTTACTCTTCATGAGTCTAGCTCTAAACTTGTTTTGCTGGTAAGCTGACCGAAGTACAAACTGGCCGCCTCACTTCTAGGCAGAAATGGTACCAAAGTATTTGTTTTTGATGTGTTTAAGTATTTCCTTACTTCTTCAAATGTAATAAAATTACGTTCTTTAACGTAAAGCACCATGATAAATCTTTCAAGTATATTAAATGTTGCTCCAGAATGAGTCAGTTTGCAAAATCTCTAGTCTACATTAGAACATGAAAGCAGAACATTTGTCTTTTCCACAAAAAGAGGACGTGGTGTCACAACCAGTAAAACTATGCGCCTTGTCGCAAAAAACTTCTGCAACCTAATGCAGTGGCAGATATCTTTACTTGTACAGCGGAAAACTCAAATTCCAAGCAGACCTTGATGTCTAGCGTAAAAAAAGGAGGATACTCACAGTATTACAACATCAAAATAGGCTTTCTTGAACTTGAACGAAATCTATTCTCTGAGGCTCAAATGAGTTTGTTATGTTCTCAGTATTTAGTGTCAACCTTATAATCTAATAATTTCAGAATTTTGTAGCGTTGTGAGGATGATATAATGGCCAAGAGTAGCTCAGTTTGTAGACAATTCCGTCACATATCTCAGGAGAAGAATTATCCTTTAAGAAGTCTCCAAGATTTTAAGAAATATTGCTTCTTTACCGCACCTTGGTTACCGTTTATTGACAACGACGGAGGACACACCTGATTTTCATGCTGAAAAGAGCATTCAAGTACAGATTACAGTTGGCGCTGATGATAAACAGTTGGAAAGAGAGACATTGGCACTTGAATTGCACTTTTTTTTTCAGAAAACAAAGGCTCTGGTATTGTTTTGATTAATATGCCATCTTTTAACAAATAACTTGTAAAGTTCTAAATTTCTTTACTGGATAGAGTACAAAGTATCCACACCATGTTGGTTGAGCAAGTAAAAACAAATCTAAAAATGGATTGGTAAATTCGAGAAAGCTATCGTTCAGGGCAAGAGAATCTTTCTTGAACTTGAAAGATACATAATGTTTGTGGTGAAAGTTTTCAGTGTTCACTGTTACTTCTGAACTCTTCTGGTAGGTTAGCTCAAGTCCATTGCCCACCGATGAAACAATCATGGATCTTGTTTCAGTCCAATAGATAATAAGCGTGGTATACTGCTCGTAAGCATGACCTACTGCAAATACTGAAGAAATGTGGCATGTTTTCTACACCAAAAAGCTTTTGCTTAATTGTGATAATCTACAAAAACCTAAGACAGCATTATCTACAAAGACTCTGAAAAAAACTAAACTGATGATCTGTAAAATAGCGTCAAACTTTTTATATTACTAGTGCTTACAAAGAGCGGGGTTCTGTAGATTTTCATAGAAAAAGATAATAATAATGTCCTAAAGATTTCCAGCGGAAATTTTGCGGTAGGTGCTTTAAGAATTAGACAAAAACAAAATTCTTTACCTTTACAATATATGTTCAAAGAAGTATTGCAGGCAGTCTAAAAAGAAATAAATGACAAAAGGTAAAACATTTTAGGGCGCAACGTCTTATCCGTAAAAGTAAATATTCTTAAAAATTTTAACTTTCAAAGAATGTTAAAAAGCGTGGGACACTACAGTATAATTTCCTTATATATTAAACAAGGCGAAAGTTTTTTTTATGCGAGCTATTGATATGGTCAGTAATTTTCTTCACATGTGTTTCGATGAATTAGACAAAGTGGAATAATGGTATGACTGGTCATTCATACAATTCAAAAGACAGTCTAATGGACCGATAGTCTGTCTTACAATTGGCATGAAAGGTTGCTCAAAAAAGGCGAAGCAACGGATTCACTTGTTCTTTTTCATTTATTTATTCACAGGCAGACAGCGTTGCTGATAATGGCAGCTATAAAGTTAACATGTAAACAACATAGTATTTTTAGAATTGCAATATTTGGAAGGTCTTTGACTCGTGCTGGCTTCACTCCACTCACACGAGATTCTTCACCATTCTTGCAGGCACCTTCTCAGATTCTGGTCAGGCTGCGGTCCTGCCATCATAAAATAGATGATTTTCACAACAGTTTTAAAATCTTATTGTACTAACGTTAAAAAAAGTAAAAATACTTCTTTTGCGTAGAATATCATTTTAAGTTTCTGTTCTTAAACACCTCTAATTATGAAAATTAGCACAGACCTTAGGCTTAATATTTTTTGTCCTCTTAACCTTTTAGGCATCGATGAGAATATAAGTTTAACCTTTTACATAATATTTTACCTATAGAAAATAAATTTCTTCTTTATTCACTTTCGATCGATTTCTTTTAATCAAACACATGAAATGCTATAAATAACTGTAGCTAAACAGCATCAAGCTGAAGAATTCGTGGTATACACATCTGCATAATTTAATACATTTTTTCCTTCATTAGGATGTAAAACTGAATAAAAAACTCTTTTTTATAACTACCTAAAAGTTCTAAATATAACCTTCAAGCTAAAAAGTTGAAAACCTATTATAAAATTCTTATGTTGAAATATCGTTACTTACCTTTTTAAAATATTAAAAGTTGAATTTTAATTTGTTATAATTATTAATTGTTATGCTAGTAATATTATTGTTTGCAAATCTTATTTATAGAATTCCTTCTATGTTAGCAGGTTAAAAACAAATTAATTATAGGTACTGCGTTTAAAAACAAATTAATATTACAACTTATAAAAAAGTGGCAAATTTTGAATGTGGTTGAAATCTTGACGTCAGTATAGTACCTAATCAACACAAATTAATATTTAGTCGCTTAAAATAATTTTAATAAAGGCTAATGAGCAATAGAATAAATAACAAATCCATATTCATTAATCAAATAAGCAATTAACTGGTTTAATAACTGAGCAGCATGCTCCAATAAATAAATCAATAGGTAAACATGCAATTTAGGAGAAATCTCTATCACAATTTTCTGAATATTTGTGTTTAGCACAAAAAATTGCTTGCTCTTATTTTGTTGATTATTATTATTATTATTTGGTATTTCTGCACGCTTTAATTAAAATTAGAAAACAAAATTAGTGCGGGAATAAAAGTGAAATCTTTTAGTAGATACAATATGCAGCGTTAAGCAAAAATATTGTTTCATTTGTGGTGTTCAACAAAGTGAAAATTGATTAATTGTGAAATTGTACTAAAAATTGCAGTGATTGATAGACACATTGGGTAATTTTAGTGCATTTCTTTTTGAGCTTTCTTCGCCAATTTTTTGTCTATGAACATGTATTTTGTTTGTAGTAATATATTACGTATAAAAGATGTTTTTGGCATCCCGTGAATTCTAGAGGAAACTGGAATCGCTGAATCGATTAGCCACAAGTTGCAATACAACGATGGCGGTTAGCGACAAGGAACTTCAGATAGAATAGCAGTTTTTAAAATTTGTTTGTTTTTAATTTCCTTTTTAGTTTATTGGCTTTAATTTAGCAAGCATGACTAATATGATGCAAGAGATGAGGCAAAACCGATGCAAGATTTACCGCAAAATAAAAGTAACGAATTGCAGTTTTTCTGTATGGAAACAATCTTATCTTATTTTGTCTAGTTTGTACTGTTTATAAATTTTCGTTTTTATTTAAACAAAAATTCCTGAAAGCCTGAACATTTACATAAATACAGAATTCAAAGTAATATTTGAATTTCATATACAGTTAGAATCTTTTAATGACTTGTTTCTTAATGTGTAATGGAGTTCTAAGTTATTCTTGTTTAAATCAAGAATAGCTCTTTCAAATTTCTGAAGAAAAATTGGATTGACAAGAAAAGAATGTGTTCAAGAGTAACAATCGAATCTACGCGTATACGTATTACGTTTTTTAAATGCAGATTTGTGTTTTAACCATTATTAGAAAATACTGAGCAAATCACAATAAGTTCCACAAAGTAATAATTATAGGATTTCACGTTTCGGCAAAAACAATCAGATCTGAAAAGAAGAAAAAGACAAACTTTTCAATTACACTCATTTGAAAATGAAATTTCTTAGCATTACCTTAAAAGGTAATTTGTTATAGGGCATTTGCAACACTACCCATATCTGTTTTCAGGAAACAGATGTTACCTTTGGAAATTTCAGTCACATAGGCAGAACTTTAAACATGAATGAATTCATTATTTTGTTTGTAAAGTAATCTTGAAAAACGAAAATCTTATTTTATCAGAAATTTCCTAAAGCGAAAGAAACTTTCTTATGGTACCTTTTATCCAGCAATTATTGATATCCTGAATGTATTACATTCCTAAAACCAACATCATCTTTATTTTCTCTTTGGTCATTAAATCAGATTCTATTGCTGTTCGTAAGGACATTTTATGCAGATTATAGTAATGGGCCAAATTCCACATTTTAAATTATGTAAAAAAACGTTGTTAAAAATTCTTAATAGTAAAAGATTTAAAGATCTAATTGAATGGATGATTTTTGAAAAGAACCAAGTTCAATCTTTGTAGTTTTGAGAAAAATGGGAAAAACCTTCCGCGTCACACGAAATTAGGTTTACGCTTACATTTTTCGTGGAATGCAATAGGGATATTCTTCAATTGTGATCTAAGTAAACAAAGTAATTTTAACTAATCCGAATCATTAGGATTATGTTCTTTTCCGTAAAGATCACTTGCTTTTTACATAACTTTAAGTGATTACGATTATTCTGATCATTTTTGGTTTTGCATTGTAACATCTAAAAATTAAATGACTTTTATTGAACTTGTTTTTCGCTTTAGCTCAATTTCCCATGATCATCTGAATTCCTAGATCAGTCAACTACTATCAGTTCAGTTAGATCACAAGAGAGAATACCAGCAGTGTCAGTAAATAAATGAATGATAGGTAACGTTTTCATACCTTTGCATACATATGTCGGCAAAAATAAAAGAAATGTGTTGGAATTAGTTCTTTTCTAAAATCAAAGACATCTATGGGTCTTTCAGATAACTTCGTGCAATCAGTATATCAGTAACTATATATTTTAGACATATAGCTAATGGAAACGTTTTATAGTGATGTTTATTCTATAAAACTTCTTTCCAATTATAACAATGTAGCATAATACATAAGTGTACTTTTACAATAAAACATATAGTGTGTTCCAAATTTTAGCTACACTCTCCTCTTCCCCACTATATCTTTTTTGCTTAGTATAGGATTGATTTTAGATTTTTATTAGTTATACTAGCCACAAAAGGGAATATTTTCATACCGGTAAAGCAATACTGTGTAATACCACTACATAAAATAAAAAATAAAAGGCCGTAAAAACACAGAAGTTTTTTTTTATCAAATAAAGTTATTAGGAAATAAAAGTTGTATTTACATAACAAGTAATAATCTAGCAGCTAAGGTGTTATTATCTACTGCGCAATATCAACAAAAACATCGTCATTTGATAAACCAGTGGATTCAAAAAGGAACTTACTTCTTTTCTACGCTAATTAAACCAATTGAATCACTTACCAGTACACGATCCAGTGCTCTGACTTACTTCGTTTCGACACTCATCAATAGATCAACCCTGAAAATAGACATGCGACTTAAGCCGGGTTGCACAAAGTTTTCTTAAATGCTTGATTAACCAATCAGAAGCAGTGAAATATTCAGACTTATCCCATCAGATTGGCTAATCAACTGATCAACTTGATCAATGATCAAATTATTTTTGTAGAACCAAGCGTTAGTCCCTTTTTAAACTGATTCATTTTATTGAAAATGTTCATTTACGACCAGCCTATGGTTCTTTCTGCAGCTTCAGCCTAGTTTTCTAGAAATCTTCACTTCAGCAAGGTCTTTGAAATTTTTATTCTTTAGGTATTTTTTAGATATGTACTATTGGTATTTTATATCGCAATGCTGAACAGGCAACTAAAGCCTTTAATTTGGACAACATAGAACGTTCTTTTGGTACGATCCAGCAAGTAATGCTTTTTCGCCATTAAACACCTAAATCTCAGCCGGTTTCGTCAAAATCATTAACACTCCCCTCTTGGGCATCATCCTACAAGTAATAAAACGTCTGCCGATTGAGTATCGTTTCTGGTTCTTGTAACTCTCCAAAATTAGACTTCACCAAAGAAAGGAACATTTGTACTGGGATTGATACTTTATTTGGATGAGTTTTACCTTTCCAATGAGATTTGCAATTTTCTTCCTGTAGAACGATTAGATAAAACCATAGTGCCCATTTGATGTCTAAAAGCCTAGCTGCTCCTTTTTTCTTCTTTCAGTTCTCCAACAGTCGAGTATCGACCCACCTTTAGCAGGATATACGCATTGGCGGAGAGTTCTGACAAAAGTCATTTTTGTTTCTTTAGGTGTATTTTACCACTACTGGTGAAGTAGGCGACGGGGTGCGGCGTAACAATGTTTAGGCTATCTCGCAACTGATGCGCAACAGGCAAGCGCATCATTACACCGAAACCATCAAGTTTATTTTGTAAAAGAATTTGAATATAAAAAATTGCAATGATGGTATACATGCAATTAATGGGAATCTAAGAAGCCTTGTACTAAAAAGAGATTATATCGTTGCGTTTTCCTTGATTCTCAACGAACTCCGAAGGAGTCGTTACTGAATTTGCGAAGTCTGTCTGTCTGTCTGTTTGTATTTTTTGTCAAGTTTTGAAATTTTGACTTCAGGTTTGGATTCTACATCAAAAACTAAAAACGTGGTATCTTTGTTTTTAGATAACTTTTCGGGAAGATGATCAAAATGGCCGCCGAAAATTGGAAGATTTTCACAAATTTTTACTTTAGAATCGTATTCTACATCAAAAAATAAGACAAACGTATACTTTTAGTCTTTTGATATCACCTCGGAAACATGGTCAAAATAGCCGCCAAAATTTGAAAAAAGTAACAAAGCAGGAGTTCATTGTGGTGCTTTGCATTCCCAGATGTTTTTGTTAACATTTACTAATCTGTTTATACATTTTTCTCAAACAATCAATTTGGTGTTCCATTTATAAAGTTCTATATAGTTCTTGGTTTTCTACCGATAGATTTTATACAGAGTATCCGTGAAGTATGCGGCCAACGCTTAAAGTGAATTCTTGAGGTTGAAATATTCTATAGATTTCAGTATTGTGAAGCTAAAGAAAAATTGATCTGTTTTTGTTTTGTTTTGTTTTATAGTAATCAAATGAAATTTATCTGATTAATAAATCTTTTCTCTAGTAGTTGAAACCTACAAAACATATCAAATTAGAACAAAATCGCATCAGTAATTCTTAAGGTTTTCCATTAATCCTGAGGTTATTTCTAAAACAGATTATCTGAGATATCTATACATAGTCGCGTAGAAGGTATAATAGGAGATCTGGCAACTGATATGAGGTGTCCCATCTTCGTATACTTATCTGCTTACTTACTTCTTTGACTTGATACGTTGCTGAACTGTTTTTTTTTGACCTTTTAGCCTGTTCTTATGAGCCAGAGATTCAGTTTTCTTTTCATCTTTTTGGAAGTCTTACTCTTGGCTTGGTTTTGTGTGAAGTGAGGTTTACACGTATGTTTGCTATTACTGTTTTATCCTCCATTTGTTGGGTGTGTTGTCTTCATCTCCTTTTATTCCTTCTTCTCCATTTCAGTATACAATATCTTCTATGTCACACTTCTCCTGATTTCTTCATTTCTTTTGTTGTCTGTTGGCTTTTTCCCTCTTATACTTCTTAATATTCTCTTTTCATTTGTTCTTGTATTTAGTTTGTTTTTTTATGACACAGTTCTTGTTTCTATAATCTCAAAGCAAAAGATCTAAAATAATCTTGATCAAATTAAGCCAAATGTTAATTATTATTTTGCACAGATACTGTAGATTGTAGAAAACTCTTAGCATTTAAAAACAAATAGTTAAGTAATTACGAACAAAACAGAACAAAAATGTCAAATTTTAAAGGATGTTCCAATGTAAAAAAATTATTGTAGAATACCAGAAGCTGTTCCTAATATATTTCTACAAATAGCGATTGTCTGGGTCTTATCTTCTGTTAATTTATAAATATCTATAACCCAAACAAAATAAATTGAATAAAATACTTGACTGAAACCATAGCAGCTTCGAAGTTTCTAAATATTTCTTTGTATTTAAAACTATAGCTTCTTCTTGGTATACTTAATTCAAGATCTTACTCCAGAGTGTTTTATTTTAAACCTAGTAATTAAATAATAATAAATTTCAATGTTATGCCTCAGGTTTAGATTTAAGCAAAGCTTTCTGCATGAAAGCGTAAGCTAGAAGGATCTAGATTATTCTCGAATGATGTACGAGTTGGTTAGTTGATTACCAGTTATTGCGTATAAACGCAAAAACTTCTATAACAGTTTTCTGAACACCTGGTAATATTATTATTGTAATATAACCCGTCTCTTATGTTTGCGATGTACTTACATAGTTTGGTTATTGAATTCAATTTTGGTATTGCTTTTTAGGTGGCTTTTTTTAGTTTTCAGTAACAAAGAAAAGAAAATAAGTTAATAAAAAAAGGTTTTTCTTGTTCATTTTTTATTTATTGCGGCTTTGTATCTTTAGAGAAAATCTACCTAAAACTTGAATCACTGAATTTTAGATGTGTTATTCAGTTATTTACCAAAAGTTTTTACAATTTGAGCTTGCCTTGGCACGGTTATTTAGGATAATGCGTCTTTACAGAGTGTTTCCATAATTTGTAGGCGGAGGGATATTATTATCTAGATAAATATTAAAAAATGTTAGTAGCATAGGGAAAGTTGTGCAGAATGACTACTTCTAAGTTCTAAAAGTATGTCTGCCTCTATGGGGTAAAAGTGTGAATTTTTTTATACATAGATAGAGCAATATTGGAGTTGGAGTTGCTCGGTGGTTTGTTGTAAGGAAGATTTCCAATTAAATGCAACCGTTTACTGCACATGTTAACACACCGTAAAGGTAATATTTAATTCGAATAGATAAATTTTTTATCAGGAAACAAATTGCAAACTTAAAGCTACAAATTAGCTATTTTCAGTCAAAATTGAATTAGATATGTATGATAGAGGGTAAATCAAAACCAAATACGGTAGTTCTTTTGTTTCCGATCCGAATCAAATTGTAAAAATATTCTCTATTCTGCGCTAAGGATAATAAAAGAAAGGGAGAACATAAATTAAATTGATCGTAAATCAAGCAATGTATCAAAATTTGTTATAGATAATTTCAATAATTTCAGCTTTTGATTACTAGTTAAGCAACATTATCAATCGGCATCTCTGTAGATTACTTTCCTTTTCGCTTCCTGAAAGTAAGCTACTTATCTGTAAATTAAACAGTAACTATTTTTGAGTAATTGGTACCAAATTGAATTATATAACAGTTAATTGAATAAACACTTCCCAAGATCTTGAATTGCTACTGTAACAAAGCATGTTTAGTTTTTAAAATTAGTGCCCTACTTCCGAATCCGGTTGATGTAGGAATTTTTGCACAGTTAAAAATTTAAAACACTCCTTTTTAAATAGGAAGTAGAACAGGAAACCCCGTGTCAAAGAAATATTTGGCATGTTAAGACTTTCTATAAAAGATAAAAGCTGCTTTTCACGAGAAAATATGTATAATGCGTGCACAAAGATCCAAGTGGTAAAAATATAAAGAATCGTCTTCTCTTTACTGGTGAGCAACCACAACAAGTTATAACGATTTGAGTTTTTAGTTCTTCTTTGATTTTTTTGCTTTACCGGAAAATTTAATTTATTAAACATATTTATTAATTAGAAATACTTTAGTGATAATAAGGAGAAATAAATGAATAAAGAATCATCTTAAAATATAAACAAAATAGTCACGTAAGTATTATAATTATAAAGTGATTCATAATATCCGTGCGATATTGTATTATAAAATAAATTTCTGCATTTAACATTCATACCGACAATGTCTTGCATGAAATAATTAAAATTCTTATAGCTTGCATGTTACAAATACGACCTCGGAAATAACTTTCCAAAGTCAAATTAATCTAAAGTGTTCATCCTAAAATAAAGCTAATTATATACTAATAGATAAAAAAAATAATAATAATTTAGTAGGAGTGTAAACGACATTATAATTAACTATCAAACAAATAAAAGCAAATATTGCCCTACCATTAAGCTTTCACTAAGAGACACAATCTTAACATCTTTTACAGATGCAGTCGAATTATTTAAAGGTTATAGCTGCAGCAGTAAACAGAATCTGAAGAATTGGACAGTAACCTCGTGACAGAAGCGGTTCCTCCAGTTACGGTCGCGCAGCAGTTTCATGTGGTGTTTATAGCTTCACACACAATTTAATTCAGCAGAGAATTGAAAACCCAATAGTAAGAAGCGAGCTTTCAACCATGTGTCAAATTGAACTCGTGTTGGCGCTATGGGCTGCATTGCTATCATTTGTGACATCTGATGTTCCTGGAGGATTTTACCAAAGCAGATACGATGCTTTAGATGTCGACGATGTCCTTAATCATAAAAGATTGGTGCATCACTATGCGGCATGTTTGTTGAATAGAGGACCTTGTCCTCCACAAGGGACTGATTTAAAACGTGAGTAAACTTAAGCTTTACTATCGTTTTTTTTATTTTCTTTTTTGATTAATTTAGCGTTAAGTTTAATGTCAAGGAAGTAATACGGAAGTAAATGATATACTGAGTTATTTATGCATATGCATTTTTTAAATAGCTTGGAAAACTTTAAGAGAAAGTTGTGATAGCCTGTGTAAGTAGCTTCGGTTTTACATTTTTTCTTTTTTTTTAATTGTGGCTTATATTAAATTGATACAATGAGTATTTGAAAGGTTGGTAAAAAACTCGTGACCGTGATTCCTTCCTTCCGCAATGCCACAAACCGCGAACGGTGTTAAATATCGGTTGTAATTTATGTAAATTATGTAATTCAAATTTAAATGTAAATACCGTAGCACTTTTAACGGGTTTTAACTCTTTTTTGTTTTTATATTATTAACTTTTTGATTGTGTTTATGTACACGATAATGATGACTTTGTTTTGCAAATAACGCACGTTATTAATTAAATTGCAATTTTTAAGCAAGATATAATTAAAATAATTAAGTATGTTGTAGTTATTGTTAAACCCATTTACGAAATTAAAACTGTCTAGGGGATTTTACGTATTAACGGAAAATATTGTTTTACAAGGGAAAAATTTATTCGGTTTTCTATGTTAGTTTTTTTTACAGAAAACCCGTTTTAAAAAAATAATTACCGTTTTAAATTATATAATTGACAATAGTTTTCAAAGAAAAAAAAAACAATTAGAAACTATTTAAAGGTGATTAGATATTAAAGTTGCTACAATAGTAAAACAATAGAAATACAATAAAGCAACTAAATGCAATCAACATGTATCATATCAAACTTTAACTTTAAGTCATTTCTGCCAATATTATTACCAGTAAGTTTTTTCTAGTAAAAGATACATACTTTTAAAAATCAATAACACAAAAATATTGCTTTTATAGAATTAAGAGCCATACATAACAGGTCTGCAAAAAAATTATAAACAGGCGCTCTCTTTATAAAAGAAAAAGGAAGAGAGAAATACCTAAAAACCTCCCAGTTAATTTTAACCTGAAAAGGTGCTTCATATTATCAAGAGGTAGCCTACACATACATAAACGAGATGTCCCAATATTTTTTATTTCACTTTTCGTCTAGAGCAGCGCCCAGCAAGCAGAGTGACGTCGAATTCATTTGATTAATTGGACATGCTTCGTTGCCGAAGAGTATAATTTAAATAATTAAAGTTATTAAAACTCCATTTTTGTTTTGTAAACAGTAATCAAAAATTCTATTGTTTAGTATGACGTCAAAAAGACTTCACCATTAAATAACGTGTCTTTTTACAACCTGATATGACGTTTTGGAGATCTCACAGCTCGACGTCGCTTCATTATGTGAATGTGACCAATAAATCACGTGAAGTAGACGTCATTTTGCTTGCTGGATATTCTTCAATATTTGACGATTTGCCTCCGCACCAATAAAACTCACTTTAAATTTACTTAAAATATTTTTAAACGAGATCTCTATGTTTGTTGACCTTAATAAGACCAAAGCATGAAGTCTGCTTTATTGCTCTTGAACCGACTTTCAGCGGTTTAGTGGTTGTTGTTGGAGCATTGCATTGTTTTGCCAAAGAACGTTTGAACAATTGCTCCCTACTGCTGGAAATAATTTCTTTCTCTATTTATTATTCAAAACGGAATAGGGAATCGTCGATACACTTTCAATAATTCTTAAATTGGTCTTCTCAGTGTTCAGTATCCTTTTCTAAACCGATTGGGCTTATTGAATATTTAATAAAAAACCGATTAAGTTCGTCTGACTAACGGCAAACATTAAGTTTTCTAGGTCAGAAGGGTTTTAATCCTGCTTTGCTAAATCCTGCGGTTCCCCATTTAGAATTTCTCACGTCAACTTCTATCCATTCTACAGGTACATACAAAGAATCATGAGACAAATTTAAACCACTGTAACTTATTTATTTAAAAATATAATCTAACAAAAGTTATTTTAAATGAAAACCTTTGTTTTTTACACCTGTAATCATCGTTTTGGCCAGGCTTTGAGGGCACGACGTATCATATCCAGGGGCATCTTTATGCCTTCTTCATTTATAGCCCTTTTCAGTTAAGCAATAGTATTTAGTTTTTTATTTTGTAACCGAAATTTCAGATAGACCCACAAAAACTAATCACATGGGACAAAGTCAGGGGAATTTGGAGTCCATACGCCTGATTGAACGAATTCTGTACCTGTATCGTTCAAAAATTGTAAGGTTCTGTTACTGACCCATTACAGCATGACGTTTTACGTTACTCAAGGCAATTCATTCATAGTTTACAGTTGGCCGGAACCGAGTTTTGATAGAATTTCCAAGATTTATTAGGAAAATATTCTTTCATATTCTTGATTAGCGGTTTTAAACATTTTTTAATATAATAATCAGCATTAATCTTTGCCCCCGGTTCCACAAGCAACGGTGTACTTGGTCCATTATAACAAATTCCCAGGAAACTATAATACCGTTTGTATGAGACACTTTTGCATAAACATTGACGTCGTTAGCTGTTTTTCCACGCCTTATGTAAATAAAACCATGCCTTATCAACTGTGACATAATATTGCCATTTAAAATCTTTTAAAATACTGTACAGCCACCTTGATCGTTCGTACCTATTTTTAATAGTGGTTTGGGAAATCAAATGACGGTGTGGTTTTTGCTTATTAATTTAGCACCAATCCTATTTTTAGTATAACTCGTACACTAGTATTTAAATGATTAGCAAAACTTTTTTGTGTTGGAGAATCTTTCTTTTTTATCATTTTCTTCAAAATTGCAATTTGGGTGTTGGAGAGTCATGACTTCTACCGCTTCTATTATTTTCACTAGCATTATTCAACATTGATGTTTTTTATAACGCGCAAGTGTAGCTCTAGAAATCACAATACCTCGATCTTTTAAAATTTTTTGGACGCACCACAAATTAACTTGCTGTGCTACTTGTGCCCTCTAAAAGAAAATCCCAGTGGTTTATTACAATAGAATTCCCTGATTTTCTTGTATCAAGTTGGGTACATTTTGGTTATCAACATGATGTGTTATTACTGGTGTTGTTATTAGATGATTCGGAATATTTAGTTACTGACCCATTACAGCATGACGTTTTACGTTACTCAAGGCAATTCATTCATAGTTTACAGTTGGCTTGATTAATATATTCGGTAGAACCAATGATAGGCCTCTAGCCTATTTTCTATTAAGGCCCACTTTCACAATCGTTGCATACTTTTATTTCAGGTACAACTGTTGCCTGCCATTTTCATAACTGTATTCATGGCGATATACGCATCTTAACACTTGCAAGTTCTACAATCTGGTCTATTCTTTCAGGTAGAATGGTTTGACTAAACACTGATAATTTAAACTACACATAGTTGACATCTGTCATGATTTTATTATCAATAATCACGAATTTTTCTGATTTTGGCAGCCTTTAGTTGCATTCATATAATTTTGCCTGGACTATCAACCTCTTCTTACTAATCTCATTCTTTTGGTCAAATGGAAAAATAATTTTAGATTTCTCAGTGTGAACAATCAAAAGAGTTGAAGAAGTTATTCCATACCAATCGAACGTTTTCAGATGAACTTTTGCAAAATTCTTATTTTCTTCTAACTATAACCTTTTTTGTTACACGTACTTTAACAACAATAGGATTACAATCAGTTAGCAAAAATGAATTTGAAGTAAATATTTATTTCAGTAGGGTCCAACTGTATTTCAATGCTCTTTCAATCTTTTTTGGACGTCAGGAAAACTTTTTGTTTGCTGGAAACAGCAACAGTAGGACCAATTCATAAATCAGGTGATAAGGCAACATTATAGAAAACTACAGATTTATATCAGTATCATGCATTTTTTTTCTAAAATGCTAGAAATGATCGACAATCATAGTAACAGTATAGAGGGCCGAAAGAGGATTTTATTCGTCCAAGGGTGTAAACTATTATTTGCCTTAAGGTACGTACTTACAACGTTCTAAGTACAATTGGGTCAAAATGCATTATTGGAATTCTTGTAGTTGTTTTTCGAAAACACGCAGAAAATTATCAATTGACGTATGGCGTAAACTTTCTCTTTCGGTCCTCTATACGTAAATAGCTATTCAACAAATAATTGTACCAATGTAGTTATCATAAACTGTTATCTTAGGGTCCGCCGGGCGTTTTGTAAGTTTGAGTTGTGCGTAAATCTATTGTTCTCTGCATCATTTGATACAAAAATAGCGTGGACATGTTGACTCTATTTACACAGATCTCCAAGAAGCCTTTGATAAGGTCGATCGTGTAATTTTACTGAATAAACTTATTTTGTTTGATTTCTCCAATTTTTTTGATTTTTTGAGTTTTACTTTGTAAATCACAGGCAATGTTCAGATTTATACCATATCGTCTCAGAAACATTCGATACTAGCTTAGATGCTCTGCAAGGTTCAGACCTTGAACCTTTACTTTTGCTACTGTTCATGAACTATTTAACTTTTTTAATGCATAATAAATACTACTATACTGCCCTTCTGAGAACATATGCCGTATCTTCGCAGATCATGAAATTGAGAAAACGATGTTTAAAGTATTCTTTTTAACATGATTTTAATACTATGTAGAAAGTCAAAATAACAATCTTTTGTTTAGCGTAAGGAAATATAGAATAAAGTCTTTCACCAAGAGATCTGAGCTTACTGACTATGAAATTATCATCACATTTCTTTAGTATATGTCATAAATCCAAGGACTTGGGAGAATATTTTGATTCCATATTGAAACATTACTAAATGTCGCATGAAAATCCTTGGGTCTTATTCTAAGAAGCGATGAACGCTGTCAACGCTTACGCCGCTGTTTTTTCCTTATGTTTGACTTAAATTGGAGTACACATCCCTGATCTGTATCTAATTTACAAACAGCTCCAAGCAGAGTATATTTGGAGATCTTATTAGTCATTCCAAAACCGAATGAGTAACATAACTAAGTTGGACCTTGTCCTTTAGTGTTTTAAAGTATATTTTTGTCATTAGAACTGATTTCTCACATAGGAGGTATTGGGAAATGAGAGCGATGATATACCAAATTATACAGCTTGTTTTTTCATGGTAGATACATAGGGATACAACATTAAGCGTTACTATGGTTTTAAGTCACAGTCACATTTCGAGAATTCATTTTTTGGCTAAAATTCAAAATGACTTTTTAAGTTAGGTTTATCTTTTTTTGTTATAGAAACTAACCACATCGTATAGCTAAATATTAAAAACTTTAATCTTGCGTTTTCGATTCTTCCCTGTGAAATTGGGTTTTCGTTTTCGGTCGTTGCTTAGATTCTTATAAAACCTAAATCTGTACACTTTAGCATTATTTTGGATGATCAACATATAAAGAAAAACAAAAAATACTACAACCAAAGGTTTTGCATTCAGTTTAAATTTTAGGATTACATTGTTTGTTCCTTTTTTGTTAAATTCTTAGTTCTTTTTACCAAATTTGTTTCTTTTGTCTTCATTATACCGCTTTTTAGAATTTGATAAAAGCGTTCGTTTATCTTTTGTCATTATTTTAAGCAAAAAAGGTTTTTCTAATACGTAGTTTGAAGAAATAATTTTTTTCTGTATAAACACTCAATTACTGTGATTTCCCCCATTGTTGAAATTTCTAACGTAAAAGGAAATAATTCTGTTTATAAAGTAGGTTTTTACAATTAAGATAAATGAAGATTGTTACTGTAACCTATTTTTATGGATATGTATACGATATCAGGTACAGGTGTTTGAACTTTTGTGTATAAGAAGTGAGATTATGTGCCTAATTAAAATTCCACACGTTTCATTTCAATTAGTTTAAATTTGTAGAAACTCAAATTTGAAATAGCTAATTAAATCAGTACAAAATTATTTTAATTTTTAATAAGCATTCTTATTTTGTCACGTTGTTTTGTAAGCTAATCACGTTTCTTTAATGACAAAATTTTATAGTTTATTAGAAAGGTAAATTAGATCGTATAAAATAATTTATAATTTGTTGATATTCAAAAGAAGTGATGTATACATACAAGGATAATTGTCATTTCGAATAAACTGTTTAATTGGAAATTAGCGACCCTATAAGAAACTTCTGGAAACAACTAAGGAAACGTGCGAAGTGCGTTCGTGAGAGGTTCATTGAACAGGGTTTCAAACTCAGTTACGGAAATGATTTCCGGAGGTCTCTTCAGAAATCAACGACAACGGCGTTCATGTGTAACTTAACGACATTATTTTACAATAATGTTATTTTGTTAGACTTAAAGAACTTTTTATAGCATTGTCCTTGTTATATTATTAGCAAGTTTTATAAATATTAAAAGATGCCCAGTTATTTTCCGTTAAGATTAAGTAAACTTCCTTCTTGTTTTACGCCAGAACCAATCTTTTTTATTTTTCCATTTCCGCAAAACAATTTTAAATTTCATGATTACATGCAACATTTCACAGATTACGTTTTCAATGAGAACTAGCACGCAATAAATTTACCACGCCATTCCTTTATACCTTTTAATCTAAAAGGTACTCATAAATCAGGCAAAATTTTTATTATTGTAAGATTTTCCTTTCTGTGCAGAAAAAAATCTATGAAAACAACATTTTAACTTAGGCAATTTAATGGCAAAAGTGAACTATATTCAAATACATATATTATTTAAAAAATCGAATATTCATAACTATAGGTACAGGATGATTCAATTAGCATGTTCAAAAAAGTTTCATGAAAGATGTTACCGTTTAATATCGAAATTTCTAATGTATCTAGAATTAAAAATGCATCGTTTGGAAATAACTTTGAATGTGTGCAGTTAGGTATTTTCCACTTGTTTACAAAAGTGACAAGGATATAAAGATCATAGTTTTTTCTCATATTATCGTGGTTTTTCCTTCTTGATTTATTAGTTCCATTACTCTTTGCAGAACTCTTCACGTGCATTGTGCATAAACATTTACATCATCCATCTTCATCCATTTTCTACTACATTTAGAATTATTAATTATTGTTTTTCTTTTTTTTTTCTTTGTCCATACGTATCTCTAGATGCAGTGTATCCGGTGAAATTGAGTAGTACTATTTTGTAAATCTGGTTGTTCAATGGTATGCAAGTCAATGTGAATCAGAGAGCGGACTGGAAGTTTAAATTTAATTAGTGACAGGTCATTGAATTTAATTTTTGTATTAATTAGGTTAATTTTTAACAGCAGTAATATTAAATAAAATACAATAATAATCTAAGTTTAAAAAGTTTGGTTATGTTGGACAGGTATTTTTAAATTGATAACAATCATATGTTTATAATTAACCAATAAATTAAAATAACAATAGGCCTGAGAAATCCGGCATGGGAGTTCATCTGAAATAAGACGAGAATAAGAACTGAATTCGATTTTCTTTTTTTTTAAATTATCTGTAAGTGGTAAGAAAATGTTAAATCTCAATTACTATTCTCATTTTAATAAAATATTTGCTAGGGGTTGCTTTGCATATCATTACATTGGTATTAATTGGCGTCCAACGTGGAGTCAATTAATATAATTTCTGAAGCTTGCATATTTTCTGGAATTTGTTCAAGAAATAAGCCAAATACATTTTTATTGCCTAAATTGGCAATTACGTAGCAATTTGGAAGGAAGTCGAATAATCAAAGTCCCGATTTTATTGGTGGTTTGTTGTGTGGCTTATTGTTAGTTCTTTGGTCTATTTCGTAATCTAATTAAATCGTCCTTTTTTTAAGCCAGTTTATGGCTCTGTGTAGCTTCTTTTCTATCTGTCTATATGGTTATTTCTATCTTGGCTTCCCAAACTCCACTCTATTTCTTCACTATTACTTGCAATACAATAATTGTGCTCACAACCTACTTTGACATTGCCCAATACGTCATCGACTTGCAACGTTTTTTATTTTTTTCTGTTTTATTAAAAATCTATCATTTTATCTTCAAGTTTTCTTAGAGCTTTATGTACTAAACTTCTTGAAAGGCTGACTTTTAAATAAGATTGCTATTTGACTAGTTGTTTTTTTGGAAATTTGAATAAATATTTTGGATACTCACAATTGAACGACAGGTGCTGACAATTATAAAATGCTGGTATTTTTATTCTTTCTCACCTTCATTCAGACTACTTCAATGTTCAGTCGTCTCTTTCTGCAGCTTCAACTGTTTTGTGCAAATAAATGTTTATGGAGTATATGTTTCGTCCTATTTGCCTAGTTCCTGTAAAATCCGCGTTTCTCTGCTGTTTATTTTACACTGTCTCTTGTTGTTGAGCGTTATCTTAGTTTTGTGCCTGTTATTGTTATTGTTTTATATTTATGTATGTTGTTATTTGGGTTATCAATAGCATTTCTTTTTACTTGGGCAAAATCGACATTATTGGTACTAAGCTTAGCCTTCCTTGTATTCACGTTGTTTAAAATGCCAGTTTCTAACAATCCCCAAAAGATCATGAAATGTCCTGACGTTGTTTTTATACAGCTTTTCGATGATCAAAGTGTGCTTCGCGTCGCGTCCGGTCGGTATAAACGTTGTATAGTGTTTTCTTCATGGCCAGCCCTTTCCATTCCGGAGCCCGCCTTCCTGACTATTTTCCCACTATCAATCCTGGATTACGCTGGGTTCTGGGTTGGCTTCTGTCAGAGCGTTGCTAGCTGTACATTGCTGCCTCGGGAATGAACTCGATGAAGTGGATGTCCGCAATCCAAACAATCGTGGTTTGGAAGTTTTGTCCTACCACTGTAACTGTCTACTCTTATTGGTCGCGATCGAATTCCAGCTCCTCAGCACGCACATGTAGAAGCGTGGCCGTTTGTATACCCTAACCAAGGATTTCAAGTTTTTTGCGAAATCAAGAGTTTTCTTTTTCGACTCTTCATCGCTTACAACAACCAATACACACCTAACCGTATGCATTGTTTCTGTCGTGGGTGGCACGTCACGGCCTGTCTGTTGTACATTTGGGTAGCAATCAATAACAATAGCAACCCGTGGGCACCTATAATCAACAAGCAAATGGAACACCTGCATCCTAGCTATAGCAAGTGGCACATCAAGGCACCAACACAACATTTCAATTAAAAACTGTTTTCCACCTCTTTCATTGCCAGTTTTTTTCTGCTTACGTTCTCTATCTTAGTCGGTACCTACAACCGTTATCAACACCAATTCCATATGACATATTTTTCATCAACTTAACAACTCCACGCCGCGCTCCTCATCGCCGAACAACGACACCAGCTCTATCAGCTGCTTTCATCTGTTGTACAATATCACGACAAGCCTGGTCAACACCAAAATGAAGATCTAAAATGACCACTGCCTCAGGCGGGAAAACATTTAGCTACTATTGTTACTAGCAAGTGTCAATGCGGTGTCATAATGTTTTATATGACCTCCTCGTCGATCAAATTATTGAGATGTTGGAGCCTGAAGTGCTTATTCGTGGCGTATTTCTCTTTAAGATGACCAAACTTGGAGTGGTGTCTCTTATTCGAAAAGTTGGTGGTTACTCTGTTTTGTTCGACTTTTCCTCAAAACGTTTGAGAGAGGAGTGCTTCAAAATCAATGTTATGAATGTGATCTTTGTTTATTACAAACCACTTGTGAGAATCAGATGCTAAGACTGCTTCATATTCACAAAATCTATTCGCAGATAAGATAAACATCTTTGGGTTGTTATGCTTGATACGAATAGAGCAGCAAGTAACGGGTTTCTACCATTGAGCTTACTCAATTTTTGATTGAGATTCTCCGCGATTCTTCCTGTCTTGCCTGTTCCACTTGTTAGCTTTGGAGATAACTGATTTCTCAGCTTAATCGTGTTTGTCTCACTTCATCTTTCACTATTTTGCTCTCACATTTAGATATTTTGTGGTTCCCTCTAAACAACAATCTGTCTTCCAGTTTCCAGCAACACGTATAATAATGAATAGATAAACACAGTAATTTAGAAAATCATTCAATTAAAAGATAGAGAAGGCACAACAAACAGCATAACTACTTGTAGTATGAAAACTAAGATGGGATAGAATTCAGAATGAATTGCCAGAACCGAGGGAAATGGTAAATTATACAGAGATTACGCAAACAAAAACTAAAATGCAAACCCTAATAATTATGTCTAATTATATCTCTTGTTTTTCTTTAGAGTTTGCTTTCTGAAATTTCATAATTAACAGTAGATAAAAAACGGATTAACTCGACTAAATGTAGCTCTTTCTTTGCCTACTGCTTTTCGGTGTCTTGGTATTATTATCAAAATCAAACGACCTACTAGAGAAGACTTTATTCAAGTGACCTTCAAATCTTCGTCCATCACTTTCAGCAAGAGTTTAAAAATGCGTTGTGTTTATATGAAATGCTTCCAAAATATCCGGGTCGTGTTTGTTATTAAAAAAAGAAATGTAAACACGTTAGTAGTTATTAACAATATCTTGACATATTTGTCTGGATATTCCTAACTAAAACGGACATAGGTGTTCGTGTCTGAAATTTCCGGATATTGAAATGAGGCATGCAAAGTTTTTTAATGGAAAAATTACAAATTAGCTACCGAAACAAGAGTGTAAAAGAAACTCTCACTAGAGTAAACGGTCAGAATAATAAATTCAAAACGAAAACAAATTAGAAATTATTAAAAAGTTAGAAATTTAAAAGTAAAGTATTTTTTTAAATTAGTTCTTCATCTTTTATAAGGGGCAAGTTTGAATAGTGTTATATAAATATGAGAATACAATTTATCAATTACAAGCATACAAAATGATGTAAAAAGTTGTAAGATTCTGTGAGTTTAACTCATTGTGCGTTTTCCCAACAACATTATTAATAATCTAAAGACATGCGAATTTACGTGTTAATTTTTTAATTAATTAAATAATTTTTAATTATAGTTATTAACTCTAATGTGATCATCGAGGTATTACATAACTGAATAATTGCTTTACAACAATAAATATTTGACTTCTTTTATAATTACTACATACATAAATCAAATAGGCACCTTACCTACGCACTGATTTAACTGCTATTAAGAAAAAACAAAACAAAAAAGTATATTTTGTAAAAAGAATAATAATTTTGTTAACACAGTTAAGATTACTTTTGTAAACAATTTAGAAGCTCCTTTGTTTCTTTAATAACAATAACAACGATAAAAGTTGTGTTTGTCAGAAGGAAGTGTAAAGATTAAATACCTAAACAGTAATATAATAATAAAAATATTGTCTGCCCCGAAAATTTAAATAAATAACAGTTTCCTACAAAATAAACAAAACCTAAAAAAACTAAAAGCTTGTCTGTAGAAACGCATCACGTTTTCTAATTACATAATGTGTTTATCTATTTAAAATCCACTATAAACTATTCACAGCATTAGGAAACTAATCGCTGATAAATTATAAAATTGTTCTCGTTTTCATTATTAAAATTGAATCAATTACAATTAAACCTGAAAATAATCAAGAAACAAGCTCTAAGAATAGAAATTAGTAATTTGTAATAATTGCCTGTAATATCAATAAAGCAGTGTTATCTTACTGTCTTCGATAAAAAAACCGGGACTATTCTTACTGAACTCTTCACTGTTTTAAATGTGTAAATATGACTTTTCTGAAAGAAAAAAAACGCTACAAGCTGCCGTGAATTTGTCTTAATTCAATAATTGCTCTAAAATCTCACTATGTATATCTTTGATTAATTACAAACCAAATTTTCTACAAATGTAAGTAAATAATCAGTTATTATTGTAGTTAGAAGTGGAGTTTAAATTTGCAAGTACTTGTTAAACCAATCGACCGTGTTAAGTATGACCTGAAGCGTACTGTACAACAAAGAATAAAGCAAGTATCCCATTCTGTACGAAACATGTGAAGGTTTAATGATGAGAAATTCTTTCTTGATGTCATAAACCATTGGGGCACGACTTTTTTTGTCTTAGAATATAGTATACTTTTAATATAAATAGGCCGTATGCCACTGATAATGACGTCAATAAAGTTGCACAACTCCTATCATTAAACCTTCAATCGGCCTACTTATAAAAAGATCAGTATCAATGTTGCTTTTGATAAATATGAGGTGTAACAGGTAAAAATAAGGAATAGTCCGGAAAAAGTAAAGATTTATTGATCTTGACATCTGTATAACATAAGAACATAACCCTCAAATTTTCAATTGTCTCACTCAATTAGTTGTTGCGCTTGCGTATTATAAGGAATTTGCGATTTTATAACGTGAAAACGTAGATATATGCGTAACTACTACACTTATACGTGGGAAAACTCGAAGTGATGTTTCTACGAAACGAGAAAACATTTGAACCAACGTGAAATAAACAGTTGACATTTTGGGCAACAAAAAAATATCATGGCTAATTCTCGTGAACATAACGTATACACGAACATACCCTACAACATACCATACAATCAATTTTTTTAACGTTTGATTTAGAGCGATCCTTAGCTGAAAGCGCAAGATTGAGATTCCAAAAAACAGCGTTTCAGTAAAACACGTACTTGCAAGTTATACACTGAATTCTTAACAATGTTTTTCTATGTAATCATGGATGACAGAATTTATTGCGTGCCAGACTTGAATCAAATTCCTGGAAATGAATATTATTAAGTAGAGGAGATGCACATTCAAAACACAAATATTGAAAGCTGCTAAATACCCAAAAACATTTCTGATTTGGCAAGCTATCTGTTCATGCAACCAAAAAAGTGTAGGATTATGACTGTAGGTACTAATATCTTCATCGAAGAATGCTTAAAAAACGTTTGTTGTGTTTGTAAGATCACATCGAGTTCCCTACACTTCTTTGACCTGATTTGGCTTCGTACTATTATTTAGAGAAACTCTTATCATTTGATGAAGAATGTAGAATCTAATATGTACCAAAAAAAACCAATCCTCCAAATTGCACCGAGTTCCACCCATGTAGCGATATTGGGCACTTGTGAAAAGATACTTAGTTAACGGCCACAAAGTTAATTATCTATCGGGGACATCAAAAGAAAACTGGAGCTTTTTTTTAATGAAAAATAGAATTTAGTAACTTGTATATTATTTTGTATCTTCTGTGTTTAAAAAATAAATTAACCATGAATATTAAATATTTTCTTACATCTTCGTTTTTACTGATTCTATAGGCGGAAGTTTTCCGAACCACACTTTAAATAACTTATACAAACAGCAAAACATTTATTACTATGTCAGCCAGTGAGAGTTGAAGATTGTAGGTATCATTGCAAAGCTACATATGATAGCCAGTTTGCAATTCACAGACGTCTTACAGTGCGTAGCAACTTTGCGAGGCTGCTTCAGAGAATTTCTTCTTAGGAATGTCTGGACAACAGAGCACTGCAAGTTCCCCAGCCAGTTCGAGTCGCCAATCTCACTGTTATCATAATGTAAGTTGGTGATGTAACAAAATCGCAAAAAGTCTGCCCACACAGCGTGAGCCTACTCAACTGAGGCGTCTTTTGAGCTTGCCCAAGAACTAACAACTTTTGGCTTGCGTCATGGCAGCTCAAAGTAAGGCAAC